>LZCU01048264.1:0-17334 GCA_001663935.1 Asymmetron lucayanum | reverse complement strand
CGCATTCTGAGCCCCGGGGGTCGCATAAATTACCGCGGTCTGCAACCACAAAGCAGCACATTCCTTAGCCATCTGTAGGCATAGTCTGCGCTTTTCTAGGCCTACCAAAGAATACTGTACAGTACCTTAACTTTCTAAGCCAACTTTGTATTCAGCAAGTTTTAGTGTACTTAGGTACCCCTGGTCAATGATTCTCCAACTCAATGAATTAATTCCTCGTCATTGTTAAACACTAAATTGAACAGTGTGGTGCTACAAAGGCCCAGCATTATATTACAAAACCCAGCCCAACAATTACATACATGCGTCCGTGTCTGTAGGGAATTCGAAGCACCGACGACCATGTTTCACCAAGATTCTTGGTAATTCCCACTACCCGGAGGCACGTTGAGGTTCTTACAGTAGACAGTATGATAATTGTAAAGGACAAATGAACTACACTAACTACTTACCGTGTTTAGCAGACGTTCAGGGACCCGAACGTTGACTTCTTCTCGCAGAGTTAGAAGTGACTTTAAGGACGTACGTCCAAGCAGTAAATGTGAGACGCATAAGCCAAAGAAAGAAGGCTTTAGTACTAAGGCTTTAGATGATTAACGAGTAAATTATTCAAGTAAGAACAATGAGGCATACCGGTGTGCAAGTATGAACATAGAAACTTTCAAATGCCTTTTGTATCCACCCAGGTGAGATCATTCATGAATGCTGACACACACAAAATTGACACGTCGCGTGGGTTATGAAGTAGGCGTCGCTTATGGTCATACCAAAGTTTTGTCTTACAGTCCTTCACAAATACCTTATGAGTAAGGTCCCCGATTTATATTTGTTACAATGTAGGAAATCATTGGCACTCTTACTCTACGCGCACGATATTCTGCTGTTGTGACTGCATCCTTTATTTCTCGTATATTCTAAACATCCCCTGAAACCGTTACGCATGATAAAGTGACACGGAAAAACGTGACATGTGGAATGTATATCGTTAGCTTGTAATGCTTTGTGACCGTTTATAGTAATATGTGTACTAAGTTAGTGCTAAATTACATATAGTAAAGAAGAATTACGAACTCCATCTCCCAAATTGTGCTGCTCATCACGATTCAACAATTGTACAACATGCCAGCCAACACTAAGCACTGAACATTACTATCATTCCCATGTGATGTCGTTTTACCTACATGCACAGCAAGCCAACTGCAGAGATGGTTAAAAACTCACCGACAGATGACCTTTTTCCCAGTGCGAGTACCACCTGTTGGATATGAGATGAGTGCATATGGGAGAGCTACTATCAGAAGTTCACGGCGCCGGTGTCAATGGTTTGCTGGTATGCTCTCGTTCCCTTATAAATGCAAGTCTTTTGTAGGGAATCCCCCGTCACCAGACGTTTCGTCACCTGTCATTCCTTCCTGGCATACTTAGACCGTTGCATTTCAAATCGTCTGGGTGAGACTGCGCTGCCGCTGGTACACCTACAAAAGAAATCAGTCCTGACGACAAACTTTAAAAACACTCAGTGTATAGAAAGCGACTCAAAAGTGGGAGGTCCGCTGTATTTCTTCAGGATTCCCCTTCTGTGATTTAAATCTGTTGCATTTCTATTATCCAAACTGTCTTTAGTATCTATAATCCCACTTGGTAACGTTGTAGCTTAATGTATTTGAACAATTCATGCCATGCTTCATGCCATGATGCCATGTTGTAACTTCGTTGATGGCGTATCCACGGTTGTTCTGATCCAACTCTTTCATGCTGTTGGACCATAACGAACGTGATCATGTCATCAACGCCTTCCCATCGGAAGCTAACGAGCCAAACTGGATAGGATGTGTAATAGGCACGACCAAGGGTTTTGTTTTATTATCATAACCAGGAGACACAAATTCAATACGATTGCAATGAATTCGTTCCCAGTAGTATTCTCTGTGGAAAGGAGGAAAACAAATCTTAAAACATTGACTAGACGACATAGTAAAAAATGTCACTCCTCGGCTACCCTGCAATGGATTTATGAACAGTAACAGGTATAGAAAATATCATCAGAAGAGACGTTCTAAGAAACACTGGTCACAAAAGGATCAAGATACCAATTACTACAATATTTGAACCATCAAATTAACTTTGAGCGAAGCAATGAACAAGATCACGACGCACTAACATTCACTTGTCGAATGAGGAGACAGAGATAATGTTTAATGTTCCCTGTCCGTCTACGCAAAGTGAAATATAAGTTGTTCATGCACGGCTATAGCTAGGTTATTGCAATGGTAGTTGCACTCTTCTTTGGTAAGTATACAATTATGCTGTCTTCTTAGGCCAAAGAGACCACGGCACAACACAATAACAAAAGAATACGTTACAACGTTACTCCATAGTGACAGTGTTGAATCATTTCTACTGACGTCGTGACAGCCATGTTTCTTTACGAGGGAGATTAACACAAGTGACTGCCATGATTTACTAGATTTGAACGGACCCATTTTTCAGCACAAGCCAATTAGAGACTTTGTCAACATTGTATTGCATCGACCAGTAGTGATTTACTACAGTTTTACAGTATTTTTAAGACATGCAGCATGATTTGGTAGATAAGGACCAACACCCACTTAGCAACAGACTATACAGAAACTTACAAAATATACCGTCATACATCATGTTGAGCAGTTGACAAAAAGGAAATGCCATCTAATTTTCAGATGTCAGTTTATATTACATTTTTTTTAAATTTGATCTATACACTAGAGAAAGACATTAACGGAACCTTTCTCGTAACTGCGAGCCCACGAATTTACATGTTCGAAGACATTTTATGTTTGAGGAGAAATTTACTTGTGGAGCAGAGGTTGTTCACTTCATGTTCAGAAATAAGACTGGGTGTCTGTTATGTATGATGAAGCTAACAATAGATTCATTTGATGGACACTGCATTTTCACCTCAGACACTAATACACACGAACAACGAGATCTGTCACCTTGCCTAGTAACAATGGCTATTAATAGTACTTCCCCTTTTCTTCCGCACGAAGGTCAACTACTAGTTTGGTATGCGGTGACTAATATATTTAGGTTTGACAAGGGAACAGGTCAAGGGTTAGCGCCTGGGGTGACTCATCGTTAACTGTGAAGTTGTCAGGTACAGTACGGTTGTACTCAAGATTCCTATCCGAAAGGAAGCTCGAATCCTTGGCCATGTTGACAAAGTTGGGGAGAAAGTTGGAGAGAAACTGTGGAGCATTCCGTGGACCGATGTTTGAACTGTTTTCTATTAAAACAGGTGGAAACAAAGTGCGGAAGTGCCGTATGCAGAACAAGTTGACAAGTGTGCTGGAATGCTACAGTGTATAGAGAGAATGTGCTCCTGGATTAATTTTAATGTTTCGAACCGGATTCTCTTTATTGGAAGTGTGTCGCACGTGTGTTCAGCAGCTTTTCACATGAATTCCGATGGATATCAGACCGGGACATGTGTCGGCGAACATCATAAATTTATTCCGGAACTTGGAGCACTCTCGCGGTGACGGTGGGGCCCTTGATGGGACTTTCGAGATGACGGGCCTCTTGCCACAGGTACTGTTCGTCAATGCAACTTCTGAATCAATAAAGGTAATTTTTCTGGATATTTGATTCTGGTGTTTGAGTCACTTTGAGTTGTTATGAATTGTGGTGCCTTTCAAAACCATTTTTTTAAATTCTAATGTAGTTGAAGACTTGCTAGGTCCGGGAATGTAATGGACGCTATAATGGAAGTACTGTCGTAGTGTGCACAAATGGAAGAAGGGAGGGGTGGGCACTTAAAAACAAAAAATGACAATGCTTTGTAGAGTTATGATACATATATGTATGTTTTCTCTTGGCATAACTTAAGCGCCCACCTAGTACTTGCAACATTTCTCAACAAGGGATATATATTACACAAAACCAAAAAAATGGTACGCTATATACACGTAGGACCAGGGTCACGGGGTCAGATCCCCATATTAGGGAATGCCTGCAAACAAAGGGCAGTTAACGAGTTAAAGTCACAGCAGGCCCGATTTGCCGCGTTCCGGTCCATACAAGTGTACATATATACATACGTGCTTCTAACCGGACCTCACCTACACCCAGCCCGCATTTTGTTGCATTTCGAATCCTCCATTGTACGTAGAAGATCAACAGGGCTCAGGTAGGTGTCATAAAGGATCACCTTATAAATGCTGCCCGTATAAGGGCTAATCAGTCATTCAAACCGACAATTTGTGGCTATGTGGGGTACTTACAGATTTACCCATGGCACAATGTCCTCCCACAAATGAAGTAACAACCGTACTACATTTTCTTATTCCACGTTGTCTTTGAAACTTGACAAACTAAGTATAGAGCTGGAATAAAACCAAGCAACCTCTATGCGTCAAATATCTACACAAGTTTTTCGATGTTAACCTCTTCATATCATATCAACCAAATGTGCCTTTACTCAATCGTACGGCAAAACCTTTGGTAGTGTGTGTTGTCTTACAAAATGGCGTTGTAGGTCTGTTGTTTTCCTACCATTTCAAACGCCGTTTTTTCCTGTCATGCCCAACCTCATAGTATCTACAATTCAAGAACATATTTTAATATCATATATGCTTATCGGGCTTGATATCATCGTGAACAAGGAATGTTATGATCGGACAAGTATTGACACAGAATACGAGATATCTTTGATGGTTCTCGTGTAATTAATTGATAATGTGCAACAAAGAATGACCTAAATGCAAAATGATTTAGCCTTTCCTACTATTTGCTAGAGCCGGTATAAGATCAGTATTCCAATCGAAATACAGCATTTCCATACAGTAGCGTACATTTACAGTTGACACGTTGACAGCATCTAGACATTTCATAATGTGTCCAAAAAGTACCCAGTACTTACAATGGTTTCCGTTACCGACTCGAAGAATGTATCACTGTGGACATGCATCATCATACATAATGGCTGTACATGGAAAGGGACATTGTTGAGTAAATAGGCAAACACAACATAAACGTTGTTTGTAGGAAGCAAAACACTAAAGTGAAGTGCCATCCCTAAACTTACATGTTGGTTTAAGGAAGATCCATATGATTTAAAACAACATGTTCTCGCTGAAAGTGGCTCAGAATCTGATTAGGCATGAATTAATTATAAACAGGGTGTATACAATATAGTGTAGAGTGTTGTTATGGACGGCAACAATCTTATGTTTTATGTTAGACTTCAGTATTGTAAAATGACCTCATTGTTAGAGAAGTTAGAGTCTAATACATGTGTACTGCCACTCAGTTCAGTGTAGTCCAGCAAAACATCAAGTACACATAAACTGCTGAAATACAAAACTGTTAAAATGCCTCTCCCATGTGGTATTATGCTGGTAGGGCCACAACACTTAGTCACTACTTGGACTTTCACAAAAGAAAGAGGCCAATGTGGGAACTTAGCGTGCATGTCATGAACGTTTTTTATATTACCCTTTTCACTGTTACACGAAAGAAGGTAGGTTCCCAAGTGTGTAGATATCTTAGCGTTTCACGATTGTGACAGGGGTTTGATGGCGTTCTGTATGTTAAAAATGACGGTCTGCTTTGTTGCTATGTCACAAACGTTGCACCATGGGGCCGGCGACAGGGGTGCCACAAGCATTGCAACTGGACATTCAAGTGTGTCGTACAATATGCACACGCGTGTGTACTTGGTGTGTTTGGAAATGTTTGGCGTGTTTTTCATCCCTTCATTTCATCTATACATAAAGGCTAGAATTATAAACGGCGTTATATTCAATGAGTACAGGAGCTAGCCCATTTTCTTTCAACAAAATATTTTCAAGCCAAGGACAAGACCACCCAGTCATTATATATATATGATATTTCACCGTATGATAATTACCCCACAAGGCAAGAGGCCTCTCCACAATGGGGCCAATTGTTGACACGTGCATTGTGACGAAAAAGAACGTAATTTACACAGATAATCTACAAGATTATTTATGCCTTTCTTGAAAGACAGTCCAGCTTAATTCTCAGTTAATAGTTCTATTCTTTTGTAGAGATTTATGAAACACCTCTGAACCTTCATTCTTATTTGTAAAGTATTCGGGAGTGAAGTTTTGGTAACCAACATATTGCCTGTATATTGAGTAGATTTAGAGGCCTTTGTCAGAACAGTGGATTTGACCTTTTACCCGCAAAAGCCGCATTGGTCATTGCCACTGTAAACAGCTGCATAAAGTGACATTCACGTAATTTTAGAAAGATCATGGAAACTCTTTCTCTGCTGTCGAATCGCTGACTAACTCTAGCCTTTGACTTCTACCAGTATCTGCGTTTTCTTCGAAGAAGTAGGTAGGCCCTGTTTTTTTAACTGGATAAGGTTAAAATATATAGATATAGAGAACTAATTGACACAGCAAAAGTACAGCGACTTTCGTAAGGTCTTAAACTACAAATAGACGGATACATGGGTTACCCAGTACAACAAAATTAAACTACCTACAGGACAATAGAGGAATCAACTTATACTATTTGTTCTAAGGTCTAAACATTCTTGGATATATTTGCCTTTTCATATAACTTCACAAATAAGGGGAATTTGTTTCGTCAATTCCGCTTCCGGTGTTCCCACCACCTCACAAAGCAATTGGTGCATTTATCATACACACGGCCAGCCTTCCACTTAAACAAGGCTCAACAGCAGAGCAGTATTATGCTAGCGCGTGTGTCGAGTTAACTGGAGGACACTTTGTCAAGAACAAACGGTCTAGGTAAGTGCAGCTTGATTTTAATGTCGTCACGAGTGAAAAATTTTGGGGCAGAGGGTCGTCACTGTGGACATGTAATCTAGTGTACTTTGATAACGTTTTTCATATGCTATGTCTCTGATCTTTTCGCCGCGAAGAGTGCCTTTCCCACGACGGTAGTTTTTTTGTAAGAGTCTTATATTTCACAAATACATCCCATAACATAACATTAAAGGTGTTGTCTGGATTGCGTGTCTTGCTAAGAATGTTAAAAATTAAAAATATTTCTTTTGCGCAGAAAAGACAGGGCTAAGCATAATTTCAAGCAGGTAAATTTTCCATGAAGGAATTTGTAACTGGTGAGGTGAGGTGAGGTGAGGTGAATTTGTAATACTGTCAGTAATCCGTCTTTTTGAAATGCAGTTATACTATAATGCACACGCAGTGGTCGTGTGGCGGTGCAACTAGAAATCTAGTGTACGAAAACATGGACTTTGACCTGAAACTAGAAGGGCGACCATGTTGACGAATATGTTTCAGTGATAGCCTTCCAAAATTACGAGTCCGATATAAGTACAGGTTTCCTTCTTAATAGAGTAATGTACATATCTGTCAAATGCACATATATCTCCTTTGTTTTTAGGATTCACTAAATTCCAAATGGCAGTCTGGTGGTCTTCGTTGATACGACAGGCCAACTAACACAAATGCACCATTCAGCCGGTCATAATAGGACTTCAATGACACAAAGAACTGTCAAATTGCTAGTGTTGGACGTTTAAGGCTAGTACGTTTAACCCCTACCTAGAGCGTATTTAACTGCCCAAAACAAAAATATTCTACCAGAATGCAAGTTGAGCTCCATTACGGTAACTTTTACAGTTAGTATGGCAGCCGGTTCACACCAACTGATTATTCTGCCATGCTGATTGAAAGATTCCGTGACCAAATGTAATTATTAAATCGTAACCTTTGATTAAGTGGTGAATGAGACAAATTTAGGGGCTTGTATTATCTTTATTAGCATGAAGGTAATGTAAGACTAAACAAGCTGTTTTAATATGTTTGTAAATAATTGTCAAATGACCATACAACAAACAGAACAAAGCCCCTGGCTGTACCTTGTGTGCAACCACATGCTTCCTGTATATAATAGCCTCTGATGTAGAACAGAAATATGGACTATAGTCTTTACAGTGTTCTAAAGATTCTGCGTAATGATGTATCACTTTGCGATAAAATGTTTAGGGATATAAACGACTCGACCTTCAGGGGAAATGCAAGTCAAAATCTTATATGTTTATAGACTTGAGGAAATAACAAAAACTTGGGCCACTTTCTTTACTTTAGAGGTAATGATTCTTTGGTCATTCACGGATAATACTTTGCTCGTTCAAGGATATAAACATTTTAATACAATACAGATTCGATCAACAAGAACCAACAATATTTTTTCGTAAAATTAAATGTATTGTGTTTAACTTCGACATTGTGTTGCAGAGGAAATCTATGATTTGAAATGTTGATTACATCTTCAGAAGGTCAGGCCAGGATCATTAACGAAGGTGCTTTCAGTAATCTAGTAGCATTTTTCACTAAGTTTGCAAAGAAGGTTGAAGTTCAATAACTCGAGAAGGCATTGGCGGATTGCCATGATTTTTGATATGTATGCAGCCTTGGCGACGATGAATGTAATAAAATATAAATTATGTTAATGGTAATCATTACTTAATTTGCATTATCAATGAGAAAAATATATATTTCCTCTGTGGTCAATGACTTCCATACAATCACGTCATCTATGTTACCAAATAAATTGAACTCTACACATAGTGCTTAGCCGACTTCTTAGAAATTATGTAGGTAAAAGTTAAAAGGAACGAACTTATGTTTCTACTGCAGCTTTTTCTTGACTCAGAGGGCTATTGTATGACCATCTTAATACTTTACAAACAGTTGCATTGATAAATTTTGCAGACATTTGGTAAATGTAAATTGTTTCCAGGAAGAAAGTACAGGCCTCTTCTGGAGGTGCATCATCATATATGCTAAAGGTATAGTCGAAAAAGGACACTGTTGAGCAAATAGCCAAACTAAACAGAAAGTTATTTGTACAATCAAAACACTATCGCGAAGTGTCATTCCTAAACTTAAGTCTGTTTACACTAAATGCCAAAAACTTCCGTTGAAAAGAGTCAAACCAGTACAAGTGGCTTGTGCTACATGACTCCTTTCTGCTATGACTTTTCCCTGATTCAGTACAACCTTACCCACATTACTTAATTTGCATGAATGATACGTGTTAAGTTCAGTTCAGTTCATCCTCTGCCAACTGTACAATAAAATCATCACTGTTAAGTTGGTGTAAACCTGAATTCGGAACTGACTGATTGACGCTAATAATGGTCAGCTAATGTCAATGATAACAGCGTGTCCTCCACTGTGTAATGTAGTTGTACAGTCTCAAAAGTCTCAGTGTCTGTAGTAGCTGCTGTAATGGTCAGTGGATTTCCGTAGGTCGCTCCGAGTTTGTATTTTTATGTTTCTTTATCTTGTCATACACTCTGGTTACTATTTGTGTTATAATTAATTGAAGATATTCACATAATCTTCCAGGCAACACGAAAAAATTCCTCGGTAAAAGTGGCCCAGAATCTATACACATGAATATATATTAATAGAGTCCATGCAATACAGCTGAGTGTTATATGGACGAGAGCAATCTTATGTTTTGTGTTAGACATCAATATTGTATCAGTATCTGAGAAAAAGACCACGTTGTTACAGAAATTGAGAGTATGGAAGTCTCAATCAAGTTTTATCTAGTGCATTTGAACTGACAATCAGTTCAATGTGGTCCCGCTAACATGAAGTACACAAAACCTGCTGAAACACAAAACTGTCACAACATAGGGACCCCCTCACCTCTGACTCATTCCTTCACAATACTAAGATATCAACTTTCCCCTTTAAAAATGTTTCTCCCTCGTACCGTGTGCCAGTGGTGTAACAACACAAAGCAAATTCTCGGACTGCGTTTCACTAAAGAGAGAGGCCAGCGGGGCCGGAAAGTTACAACTTACAATACAACTTAGAGTGTGAGTCATTAACTTTTTAATACTACCTATATTACTGTTACACCAAATAAGAGAGGTTCTCAAGTGTATAGATATGACATCTTAAGTTAGCGCTTCACGATTGTTGGGGGTGGGGGTAGGGTGGGTGGGTCATGGGGCTTTGTGTGCTTAAGATGACGGTCTGCTTTGTTTGTGACATCGCACTATGAGGCCGGTGACAGGGTTGTCTACATGCAGCACAACTGGAGTGTGCCGTGCAATATGCACACACGAGCGCGTGCTTGGTGGATTGGGAAATATTTTATGCTTTTTTCATCCTCTTATTTGATCCTAGACATTTCAGTGATTTCCAAACGGCGTTCCATTCAGCAAGTACCGGAGTTATGTACATTTTTCGTTCAAGAAAATATTGCCAATCCAAGTAAATGACAGACCACCCCAGCCGTGAGGCCCCCTGGGGTAATGGCCCCATAAGGGACCTCTCCACAATGGGATCATTTGTTGCCACGTGCATTGTGACAACAAAGAACGTAATTTACACAGATTATCTACACGATTATTTTATGACTTTCTTGAAAAATTGTCAATTTAATACTAAGTTAACATTTCCTCTGTGCTGGACATTCATTCTGATTTGTACAGGATTTTGGAAGGAAATTTAGTTATAAACCGTCATACTGTGTGTATGTTGAGTACATTTGGAGGTCTTTGTCAGAAGGGTGGGTTTGACCTTTTACCCACAAAAGCCACTTTGGTCATTGCCTCTGTAAACAGCTGCATAAAGTGACATTCACGTAATTTTAGAAAGATCATAGAAACCCTTTCTCTGCTGTTGAATCGCCGACTAACTCTAGGCTTTGACTTCTTCCAGTATCTGCGTTCTCTACGAGGAAGTAGGTAGGTCCTGTTTTAACTGAATAGGGTTAAAATATATAGATATAGAGAACTTTATTGACACAACAAAAGTACAGCGACTGTCGTAAGGTCTTAAACTACAAACTACATGTAGATATAGACGGATACATGCCGGGTTACCCAGTACAACAAAATTAAACTACGTACAAGACAATATAGGAATCAACTTATACTACTTGTTCTAAGGTTTAAACATTCTTGGATATATTTGCCTATTTATATAACTTCACAAATAAGGGGAGTTTGTTTAGTCAATTCCGCTTCCGGTGTTCACAAAGCAATTGGTGCATTTATCGTACACATGGCCAGCCTTCCACTTAAACAAGGCTCAACAGCAAAGCAGTAATATACTAGCACGTGTGTCGAGTTAACTGGAGGACACTTTGTCAAGAACATAAGGACTAGGGTAAGTGCAGCTTGATTTTAATGTCGTCACGAGTGATATGAAAAATTTGGGGGCAGAGGGTCGTCACTATGGGCATGTAATCTAGTGTACTTTGATAACGTTTTTCATATGCTATGTCTTTGATCTTTTCGTCGCGAAGAGTGCCTTTCCCACGACGGTAGTTTTTTAAGAGTCTTATATTTCACAAAGACATCCCATAACATTAAAGGTGTTGTCTGGATTGCGTGTCTTGCTAAGAATGTCAGACGACATTCGTAAATTAAAAAAATAATATTTCTTTTGCGTAGAAAATACAGGGTTAAGCATAATTTCACACAGGTAAATTTTTGTTGAAGTAATTTGTAAAACCGTTAGTAACCCATAAGTTTGAAAAGCAGTTTTTAACATATTATAATGCGCAAGCAGTGGTGATGTGACTGTGCAACTAGAAATCTAGTCTACGTAAACATGGACTTCGACCTGAAACTAGAAGAGCGGCCATATTGACGAATATGTTTCAGTATTAATAGCCTTCCAAAATCACAAGTCCTGTGTAAGTACATGTTTCCCTCTTAAATATAGAGTATTGTACATATCTATCAAATGCACGTATCTCCTTTGTTTGGAGGATTCACTAAATTCTAATAGTCTGCTATAGTCTGGTGGTCTTTGTTGATACGGCAGACCGACTAACACAAATGCACCATTCAGCCGGTCATAATAGGACTTCAATGACACAAAGGACTGTCAAATTGCTAGTGTTTGAACAGTACGTTTAACCCCTAAATTGAGCGGATTTAACTGACTAAAGAAAATATTGTACCAAAATGCAAGTTAAGCTCCATTACGCGCGGTAACTTTCACAACCAGTATGGTATCTGATTCACAACAATTATCCCGCCCTGCTAATTGAAAGGTTTCGTGACGAAATGTCATTGTTACATCAACCTTTCATTATAAGTGGTGATTGAGACAACTCTAAGAGTTTGATTAATCCTTTTCAACGTGAAGATAATTTAAAACAAGCTGGTTTAATTTGATGTAAATAATTGTCAACAAATCTTACGATAAACAGAATAAAGCCCCTGTACCACGTGTGCAAGCACATGCTTCCTGTATTTAATAGCCTTTTCTGGTGTACAACAGAAATTGGGACTAGAGCCTCTACAGAACTCTCTAGATTATCCATAACTAGGTGTCAATTTGCGATAAAAGGTTTAGGGAAATAAAATATTTGACATTCAAGGGAAATGCAACTCAAAATCCCATATGTTTATAGACGTTGAAGAAATAAGAAAGACTTGAGCGACTTTCATATGTTTAGAAGTAATGATTCTTTGGTCATTCACGGATAATACTTTGGTCGTTGAAGGATATCAACATTTTAATACAACACAAATTCAATAAGAGCCTAGTATATTTTTCCTAAAAATTGATTGTCTTCTGTTCAACTGCCACTTTGTGTTGTAGAGGAAATCTATGATTTGAAATGTTATGGAACGGCTTTAAACTGCAAAATCCAACACCAATAAAAGTATGGTCTTACCCAAATTTTCGACTGGTCAGCTCCAATTTTATTGTTGGATTTTGCAGTTTAAATCCGTTTCATAATGATGTCTACCAACACAGATGAACTTTCAAGTGAAGATTTTAAATGTAGATTACATCTTCATAAAGTCAGGCCAGGATCATTGACAAAGTTGCTTTAAGTAGCATTTTTCACTGTTTGCAAAGAAGGTTGAAGTTCAATAACTCCAGAAGGCATGGGCGGATTGTCATGATTTTTGGTAAGCATGCAGCCTAGGTGACGATGATTGTAATACAATATGAATTATGTTAATGAATATCATTACTAAATTTGTATAATCAATGAGAAAAATCTATATTTCCTCCGTGCTAAAGGATAGGACTTCCATACACGTCATCTATGTAATTTGGGTGGAGAGGAACATGAATTGATATAAATTATTCTAATTTGACCTCATTTGGATGATAAATGGGAAATCGCCATCATGGCTCAGTGTTAAAATGTAGTACAGTAATTTCATCCTAATGTTGTCCATAAATTAGGTGAGGATTAATATTTCCAGACACAAATTATGCTAATTTCACTTCATTTGTATAATAAATGGAACATCGCCATATTGTCTCAGTGTCAAATGATGACAATTTCATCCTTATAATGTGCATAACTCAGGTAGGAGTAAAATTTATAGACATAAATTATGCAAATTAGCAGTCTCGTAGTCTCAAATTTCTAAATCTAGTTTGCTCTCGCTGTCTCTCTCTCACACACACGCGCACAAGCACACACACATCACACACGCACACACACACACACACACACAAAGCACGCACACACACACACACACACACACACACACACACACAAAGCACGCGTGCGATCGCGTACAACACCACCAAAAAGGTACCAACGCGAGTGAAACTATATAACCTCTTTCGCGGAATAAAATGAAGTGATGCATTTTTTTATGACTGATTCTGGGTCCCATCCAGTCTCGGACCCTTTCTTCACATCCTGTGTTCACACTATACCCGTGACCTATTTCTTGATATCAATGATCTACCACAGAGCTGAAGGGCTTGACGAAACCTAATACGTCGCTACGCCTACTTAATACAATGATTATAAGTAAAAAGGTACGTTCATGAGAAGAAGAAGTACCTTTAATACAGCATTGATGGCAACACACACCTTTGTATATGCTCAAAAACATTTGATTGTTGACAGCAAATGGCCAAGGCGACCAAGCATTGTCAAACGAAATATACACGTAGTATTAAATTTCACCTTGTGTGTTTAATATAAACCATTGGCAGAATATTAATCTTCTAGGTAATGCAGTCCAGCCCATAACAAACCCTAACAGTCACAAAGCATGTCAGTTATGTCGTTTACAATGCTGAAGACACCATATTTCTGGAGGCAAACACATGTTGTTGCCGGATGCCAGACAAAGAACGACGGTCCGACGCGATGCTAAACGCTGAACTCTGACACTTACTGTTTATTCATGCAGAACAGCAGGTGGCTTGTGCGTAGCCTCGATCGAAGACTCAGCTGGCGTTTCCACATTATAGTTGTTGGTGACTACGGACAGTTTTTCTGATAGCTTCCGGATGCTGCTCGCTTACCGTTTTTTTTTATATATTTGTGGGGCAAATGTATCAGAAAACGGCAAGCGGTCAGAACCCGGAACTTCGGAAGCTATCAGAAAACTGCACATAGTTCTCAACAAAGAAGATCGGCTTGTGCCCATTTAACACAAGGACCTTTCCATTACACAAAAAGGAGACTACATTAATACATAAGTACCCGAACAAATGAAATGTCAGTTTAATTCCATTGGTGCTCTGGTAATCGACGCTGGTGCAGGTGCCCTCTGTTCGGTCGTAATTTTATCCTTTGTGCTATATTACACGTACACAATATGATCATAATTTATGCTTGAAGATAAAAAGCGATTATAGTACATGTGTTGCTGACAAGATTAAAAGTTCTGTAATATCATACACCTATGTTAGTAATACATATACATTGAGACATCTTATGTAACGTAAGGTACTGCTTTGACGAGATCTTTGTTTTGAGCCGTATGTTGCACGTATCATATTTGACCATGTTTGAGGATATAAAGGGTTATGTGATACACGTAAGAGGATCAGAAGCTCTGTACGATCATACACCGATCTTTCTACACACGTGCTAATATGCTCCATATAAAACAGTGAATTTACTGACCTCGTCTACGCCGATCCAGTCCTAGGCACATGGCATGGTAATGCATATGGCTTCTTACTTTTTGACCTCTGAACTCACGTGACCAGCTCTCAAGGACAAGGTCTAGAAACATGTTTGATGTTTTAGGTTGAAGTTCAAGAAATGTTTAAGTTCACCCCTATCCTGGCTATCCGAAGCTATCCGAAGGAATAAGATGTTTTATACGTAGTGATGTTACAGAAGGTTCTCCGTAAAGCTTTATTTTATTTACATAGCTCGTAGTAATATTAAAGGGGCTATTACAAACGGCGTACGCCGGACGTGCAATAGAAGGTTTTTCAACTAAATCAGGCCTAAAACAATTGCAAATCTATAGCCGAAACGTATTATTTAGCTTTCGTACCTACCTCTTGTATCGTAGACCCGTTGGACGACGTTTGTAATAACCCCTTAAATTATTGCAAATATCCTTACAGGGTGTTGATCAGACATAGAGTGGATACCCATGCTAAAACAGACATGAAACAATGAGCAGAACTGACTTTGCTCTCTCTAAAAACGTTGCTGTTGGGAGTTACTTTAAGAGTGTAACACTGATTTAACTCTCTAATAGATATTATACGTTCGAGATGGAACGGAGAAGAGCATCGGACGACGAAGCCGGAGATGGGAGTGGTTCAGAGGACAACCATGGTGCTCCCACAGCGCGAGAGGACCATACACTGGACGCAGTGCAACTCAATCACGGTGTCTGCCATCTCGCCCATCTGCTCGACGCCTCCCTACACTCCCAACCCCACCAAACCGGCAGGGAACGTGAAGCAAGACTGGAAGCTTTGCGCAACGAGCTCCACCGGCTTCAGCGTGTCTACAACGATATCTCCAACACCGCTACAGCCACTGACGACCGCACATGGGCAGTCCTCAACACTCTGAGTGAGCAGCTCTTCCGTAAGTTACCCAACGTGCTTCACAGGCTTGCTGCATGCGAGAACCACCGTCGGCATGACAAGGAAAGAATCAAGGGTCTCCAGAACAAGGTGCGCTCATACGAGAGAATCATGGCTCGGCAAGAAGCGGAGATGGAGAGGAACGCCAGCCGCCTTTCTACATTAGAGTTTGGCAGCTACGACGGCAAACTCACCTGGAAGATCGACAACTTCAAACGCAGACGAGAAGATGCCATCTCCGGGAAGGAAGACAAACTAGAATCTCCTCATTTCTACCCAAGCCGTGACGGGTACAAGATGTTCGCTCGCATTTACTTGAACGGAGACGGCGAGGGCAAAGGAACTCACATCTCCATCTACCTCATCATCGTGAAGGGAGACTTCGATGCCCTTCTACAATGGCCATTCCGTCACAAGGTAAGCACTGTGACCTCCTTTGCACAATGAATTATTCACTCACCTACACACGGCAAAATTACAGATGTCAACACAACCATGCAGTATTTTAGTAGTGTAATTGTAGTATGTTTACTGGCTTTTGTGAACCAAGATTACTTTCACTGCCACTGGGAAACAATTGCAAGATTATACATTAGTGTTGCCGTTTGTAGAAACTCGCATAAAGTTCGTGTTTATGGTTAATAGTATAATACTAACTCCAACTCTTTCCAGATCACCTTTGAATGTGTTGATCAGAAAGATGGTTCTGTTTGGATCGAATCTTACCGCCCAGACGTTACAACTGCTGCCTTCCAGGTATTATTTGTTGTCTCTCTCTATACATATCAGTGGCTTTATAATAGCAAAACTACTACCAAATTAGGAGTTCATCAAACTATCGTTCTCCATTACTCAATAAGACTAGTATTTTGGAGGATGAGAGTTCCTTTTCACAGAAAACTTGCCTTTGGTTCAGAACCAGGTCTGCTGCGTTCCTCTGGGCATATGGCATTCTTCGATGACAGTTGTGGCAAACATGAGACAAACTAACAGGATTGACGTTGATTCGTTGTTTACATTTAATGAAATCAATCCCTTGAAATATGTTTAGTATTACATGTCTTCTCCTGCATTGGTGGTGAATAAATGTGCCTAAAATTATTTTGTGCCTTGCAGCGGCCCACAAGTGCCACGAACATTGCCAGTGGATGTCCTCTCTTCCTGCCTCTGGCTGAACTGAAGAACCCCGACCGTGACTTCGTTGAGAATGACACCATGTTCATGAAAGTGACCGTAGATGTCCCCAAACCCAACTGAAGATAATGTGCCATAAAATCCAACGGTATCCCAAAATGTATAACATGTATTGACCTGGCATTGTGTTTACATGAAGCTGTGTATTGAAAGGGGTTCTTAAGGACTCACGCGAGGTATGCATAGGGCAGTCATCTTCGGCTAAAATGCTTAGATTTCTCTTTCCCCCGGATTCAAGAATACCACAAAATGTTTGTATACAAAACACATTGAGAAGTCACCCCCATTCTGTTACCATCCTCGATAAAACTCGTGAGATGGTGACACGCCA
>LZCU01048128.1:0-10964 GCA_001663935.1 Asymmetron lucayanum | reverse complement strand
GGGGGGGGGGGGGGAGTGTTCTGGTTCTACGGTCACAACATCGTGTGGCTTTCGTTAACTCAACTGAAGCACTGATTTCTGACTTCTCTCAATAAATTTCGCCCGGCAGGGGCCGCGTCGCGGTTTCCAGGGTTAGGCTACCGCTTGGATCGGGCGTATGTTTTTTCCTGGCTGACTTTAAGTGCAAATAAAAACCAACCAAAACCCGACAAAGGCCGAGCCACAAAACAGTGAGACGACCACAGTGTGGCACCACTTCTCTACGTAATAACCAACGTTTATTTGAAGCCTACAGACTTTCGTAGGCTGTCATTTATGTGATTATAATTGGCTCCACGATTTGCCAACCAGTCGGCAAAGTACATCCAGCCGGTCGAGCAACACACGGCCGGACCAGGAAACTGGACTGTACGGTTCGCATCTTATAATGTATCCTTTACCTACTAGTCCGTAGGGGCTCTTTACAGGATAGCTTTAAACAGCAATTAGGGATAGGCATTCAGGGGCTATGTATAACAGGACGTTAGGTGTAGTATAACTGGCCCCCGCCGCGTGCCTACGAATTCTGGGCCGCAAGGGTAGGTTGGCTAAATGGACATGACATGTACGGTTAACAGAGTTGAAGAATTGTGGGGGCATGTGTGCGCATTCGCCGCTATTTGGTATTGTTGTTTAGTAACCTGAAATGGTGCTAAATATTAGCTCTAGTCTAGACTGACACCCTTTCGAGGAAAAGCAGGAAAGACGCATTTTTATTCATTTTCTTCAATTTTGTAACAATGATAATTCCACCACAAATATGTTTCGGAGCACTTACCTTTTTTCGTGCCTTTGGTTTTATTTACAAAAGGACACGAAGGTCCTTGATCTTTATCGAGGGTTCTAAAGCTTTGATTATTTTGTGATCCGCCCTGTGGATTATGATACCTGTCCGGCTTCAGGCCCTCTGCATGCGTTATACAAGCAATTAGCCATCCGCATGCGTCATTATGACTTGCAGATTATATGTGTGTGTTCGTTAGTGTTATTGTGTGTTGAGCGTGTGTGTCCATGTGTGTATTTGTGAGTGTATGTGTTTGTGTGTGTGTGAGTGCGTGTGTATGTGTGTGTCCACATGCTGAGTTGCGTACTTTATTGAGTTCCGTACTAAATTAATGGCGTTCCACACTTTCTTCTGTGGCAGTTTTCTTTTAGTGCGAACGTAGCGTGTGTGAAAATAAAAGGTTGCGTAAGTTTAAAAAAATGTTGTACCTGTGTCGCAATCAATGCCGTGTCGGGTTTCTGTGATCTCGCATAGTTCATATACCGATAGCCTCGGTCTGCATGCCTTCGGAGTGACTGACGGTTCTCTTTGTCTTGCTGATTTAACACTTTTCTGAACGCTCCCGTTTTCTTCTAAACACGCATGTGCCTACTGAGAATAGTTATCGAACATGCGTGGCTATAAGAGGACAGAAGAAGTAAGGAAACATTGCAGAATGAGACACGCACAACCCACACACCACCACAACAAAAATAATAAGCCGCCAGAATGCCTGCACTGGAGGCTACCCGTTTATCTAGTTATCTGCCCCGCCCAGGTCAAAGCCTGGGTAGGTTTTGTTGCAGGTGTTGGTGTCGTGATGCCCCGGGGCGCTTGTAACTGCCCGTGTCTTGTGATGTCAAACACTCCGTGGCATGTCTCCGTAAATAGTTTCATTAGGGTGGTAAATCAATGTACAACAGGCTCTTCGTTTTCACAAGCAATATTTTATTGTATTATTAAAAGAGTAAATATTACAAGCCACAGTAAAAAAAACTATATTGGTTGTGAAAACAATGAACCTACTGTACACTCCTTGTCAAGGCCGGGCATGTCAGAATATTGCCTGCGGCAACAGAGTTGCTGCTGGTAGGAAACGTGCAGCAGCGCCTTTAGCGGGTGATATTGGGACTGCATGCTCTGCAGCCTGACCTTACTATGTGCCACATCACACTCACTCATAATGAAAAGAAGACTAAAGCCTATAGCATCACCGATGCCGGGTATATTCTACATGAAGGGGCTACTACCTCCTCAACCCAGCGAGCTAGAGGCTCTTCGTTGAGCATGGGACCCCCAATTTACGTCCTTTCTGAAGGACAGTTCAGCCTTAACCAGCCGCCATGCTATATTTTGCATGTTCACTGTTGTCTTCATATTGCGATGGAGTGTGTATTACGAAGGAAGGTATCAATCATTACAGAAAGCCCTCCCGCCCAAAAAAAACAAACTACTGTCACAGCCCTATCCTCCAGTGTCCGTGACATTTACATTTTTTCTATGTGTTTATATCTACTAAACCTCCCCATTACGTACTTGCGCCACCTCGTCTAGCACGGGACACCCGGCTTTACGTCCCCTCCGAAGTGGTCAAGCTATACTTTACATGTCTTCTGTTTTCTACAACTTTTGGAGATGGGGCGTATACATAAAATCACCCCGAAGAGAGCGGTGGCAAAAACCAGCACGTGCACGCAGCAAATACGACCGTGACATTTTATCTGTTTTATCGGTGTTTATCTTTATCGAACCTCCTCAGCCCACGTCCTGGTACAAGTCACGTAGCACCACGAAGTGGTAAACAGTTGATGGCGTTTACGTAACTGGTCCGTTCCACAGTCGTGCTGAACACGTGTCCCAATCGTGTCAATGACCCAAAATCGATAAGCGTTATATCACAGGGGTGAACGTACGCACGCACGCCTAAACAAACCTGTTTTGAGTTTCACAGAACATCCTTGAACAGATTTTAAATTAAGGGAAAAGTTGTTTGGAGGATCACGCGCATTGCTGTCTAAAATGTATTTTTTTTTTATTTCTATCACTTTGGCTGCCCAGTGAGGTGAAGACTTCTTAGAAAGGAATGCAGAGTGTCCTTCCGATGGGGCGCAAAGCTGGAGGTCCGTATTTAAGGGTTGCCAAGCACGTTAAAGAAGTCACCACTCTTGTTGAAAAGAGTTGTGTTCTCCGACGATGTGCTTGTCCAAATTAGCGGGGGCTTCAGCCTTTTCTTTTTTAATCATCGATAGATGTATAGTGACGTCGACTTCTCTATTCAAAGTATAAAGCAATGCCCCCCCAAAAAAACCTCACATAAAACATACATTACACTTACGTGTGATATTTATCCTTAAACAACAGAAAAGTAAGGAACACGAGTGATGTACAACAGGGAAGGGTCGTTCCTGGATGCTGACAAGATTTGGGACTTTTTTTCTGGCGAGGCACTTGTCCTACGGAGTTGTGTATGTGTGCACCCCGTGTGCCTATAACGTGGGTGTCATATTACTACATACTGATAAGATCATCAGCAATGATTCAGCATGATTTATAGTTTTGTCAAAGCCGGTAAGGATTGACATGTATTGGGCGTTACACAGATACAGTACTAGTAGATACCTCTTTACGTTCCTGTACGTATTCAGACCTACGCCTTGCTGTAGCTGTCAAGTCTATAGGTAGGATTTTTCTGGAGACCTATTGCTTCCATGAAGCTGTGTATTTGTAACTTCTTGTGCCTATGGCTCATTCGATATTGATCGTATCATCAGCATAATTTATGTGTTTGTCGATTTCATCGAGGATTGGTCAGCTTTGAAAGTTCTATAGGTACTGTAGATATTTCTGTATGGTCATGTAAAAAGCACACGTATGCAAAGCCAGTTTTGCTGGAGCAGTGGTGTGTACAGGTACGAAGTTTCTGAAACATTTTCGTACCTCGTGTCCTCAGATAAGATTATCAGCTTGATCTGTGTATGTGGCAAATGGAGTCCAATACAGCTTTACTCGTATAAGTTATACGGGTAAAAACCTATGTATCAAGTACACGTACGTGTATTTAAACCGGTGTCTTGCTGAGGCTGTGCCGTTCACTGATGCGAAGTGTCTGGGACGTTTTGTGTACTTCGAATTCAAACCCTTGCCATACCCCACTGATGAACGCAATCATGGAAATATTAGTAGCTAAGACACAGATGCGAGACATGTTCTACACTTGATTTATTTTGTAGCAATGTAATGTTTTTGTAGATTCTCGATGTGCTACAACGGCCTTGTGGGGGAACTATGTTGCTACTATACTGTCAGTTCCTCTCAGATTTCTTATTATTCTCTATTATCTGAGAAGCTGACTAAATAACAAACTGACTGTCCCTGCCATGTTCCCGCCCCAGATGATGCTGTCCCGCCTGCGGTACCGGTGCAGCGGCTGCGGTTACACCACCCTCCAGAGGAAGCGCATCACCGACCACGTGGACGGCCACCGGCGCGACGTCGAACGACGGCGGGGCAGCCAGGGCGATCCGCCCGAGGACGAGAACGTCGGCTCCCCGGTAAAGCAGGCCCGTATCCTCATACAGATCGAGCAAAAGGAGCCCAAACCTGTGAATAAAGCTAATCGTGTCAAACGTAAGCGTAAATGTTGGACTGATGACGTGTTGCCATTTTTAGACCAATCAGACGATCCTGAGTTGGATGAGCGAGAAACAACGCCGCCTAGCGGCCTAAACAGACCACAGTCAACACCTTCTCCAAGACCGGTCGAGCCGGGGGCTAAGGTCACAGCTGAAGATGAGAATAGCTCAGAAAAAGGTCAGCAAACATCAGTGACTGACCAATTATCTACTGAACCGTGCGGGGCCGCGGTGAGAGGCAGTGCAGGGAGACGGTCTGACGAGTCACCGCGGGACACGCGGAGAGGTCGGCGTGCAGAGGAGAGCTCCGAGACCGAAGACTGTGAAACTTCCACAAAAAGTCTACCGTTGTGCCACGAGAGACCGGATACTTGCCGAAACGCTGCACTAAGGAGGTCTCGCCGGTGTACAAAATCAGACCTTGTTAAAAGGAGAACTCGGGATCGTGTAACGTTGCCACCCCTGGGCAGAATGGAACAGTCCAACTCGTCGAGCCCTGCGGAACATTCGGTTCGGCCGCTCGTCTCGCAGTGCTGCACAGAAACGAGCTCCGCGCGCCTCAAGGACATCCTAAAAACTTCGCCACAGGACCAGATGAAAGATTTCACAAGTTTGATATCCAAAACCGCTGCTCTGGATACTACCGAGAAAGAACTCAGTGAGCGAGCCGGAGATAGCCGTTCTGAACAGCCAAGGGACGGCACTCCGGTTATTATGGACGTGTTCTCTCTGACGGGCTACCTGGCAGCGACGAAACGACTACAACCGGACACGTCGGCGGGGGGTTCCGTGTCGAGCGTGCGGCACTCAGACTTGTGTTTATCTGAACTAGACCTGACAGCAGCTGTGGAGTCTAGAAGGGCCGTCACTTCTCCCAGAGAGATCCACTCCGCCCCGCCAGCACTACAAAAGGACCAGGCAACCGACGACACTACAGCCCTAGACCTGTCACCAACGTCTAACTGGCAAGGTTCTACTGCCAGCGACGGTACCATAGCCGAAGACCAGCCTAATTTGCCATCAGAGAACAACAAGGTGGGTGCAAGTGACCTTCAATTGGTGCAAACAAGTGGGGAGACAAAGAACAAGTCGCAAAACGCCCTTTGTAATCATAGCAACCCTTCCGGAGACCTTCGCGCACTAGGCGAGGAGGGGTCATCAGAGAGCGTTGACCGGTTGTGTTACAGCACACGGACTTCCACAAGAGCAAACAACCCCGGTTTATCCAGATCATTACCGTCCTCGACGCACGCTTTAGCGGTCAGAACCTCCACCGACGCCGCGGTTGGCACGAAAAAGTTACGGGCGATCGCGCCCAAGCCGCCGCCGGGGGACCGCCCCTTGCCGTACTACGCCGGGGAGTCAAGGATATTCCGCTGCTTCCAGTGCCCGTTCATGTGCCTGGAGAAAAAGCTTCTGCTGATCCACATGCGGGAGGAGCAGTGCTACTCCGGGCTCATGAGGAAGGAGAGCGCCATGGCGACTTTACGGAGACTTCAGGAAGGCCACACCGCGACGGACAAGTCACAACTACAAGCTAGTAATGAGTCGTGCCACAGCGGACCCCAGTACCTCGTGCTCGAGAAACCGTTGGCTGAAACCGCTCCTACACAATACTTTGTGACCAGGAAAGTATTGCCTGAACCCGGTGCTACTCAGCAGTTCGTTGCCGAGAAATCTTTACCTGAACCCCAAGCTACACAATACTTTGTGACAGGGGAAGCATCACCTGAAGCTGTTGCTACCCAGTACTTTGTTACCGATAAAGCATTGCCAGAACCCGGCGCTACCATAGAGATACCATCAACCGATAACACCACAGTGGATGATACAAACATACCTGCGGCGGAGCCTACACAAGTGGAGACTAACAACGCGGAAACGCATGACGAAGGGCTTGCCGAACAACAGATCGCGCCTGCAGGAGAAGAAATCATCCCAAAGAGCACGACGTTTCCGACGGAAGTCAAGTTTTCAGCCTTCAAGCGCCCGATCACGATCAGGAACCAACACCAGGCAGACAAACTAAGAGAGATTCTGCAACACGAACACCTGAAGTCCAGGTTCATGCACATGCTCAAGGTGCGACTGAAACGGGCTCTGACGAAGGAAACTGACGACACGGTCGGTTTGTCAGCAGAAGGCGTAGCCGTAGAAGACAGCGGGGAACGTATTGCACAGACTGTCCCTGCGAACATCCAGGACACGACTGTCACGACAGGTTTACCCAGCTCCACATACTCTCGGAGGATCCCTGTGAACGTTCAGGGCAGGAATGCCACGACGACAGCTTCACCCTGCTACACGTACTCCTCACGGAGCATCCCTGTTCAGGGCACGAGGGTCACGCCAGCTTTACCTTTCTCCACATACGCGTCGCGGAGCATCGCTGCGAATGTCCAGGGCAAGAATGTCACCACAGCTTCACTCCGCCCCACACACTCTTCACAGAGCATCCCTGCAAATGTCCAGGGCACGAATGTCACGACAGTTTCAGGCTGCCCCGTGCACCCAAAGGTGAGCGACAGTCCTGTTATGTCTCCTCTACCGAGGATCAGCGTAAAGAAAGAACCGACGACAACACTTGGTTCGAGTTGCATCGATGAGAAACTAGGTGGTTTAGACGTTCAGCAGGAGAGGCAGATTCCAGTGACTCCGGGCAACATCTTACAACGTGCACAGAGACCATGCGGACAGGTCAAACCGGCTTTCGGGTGTGCTTTACCTCCAGAGCTACAAATGCGGAAAGCTGCACCTTACAGCACAGAAACAGCGACTGGAGTTAACCATACCATTGTCTCTGCACAAATAGCAAGTACAGTCAACTCTACGAGTGCCAGTGGACAAACAGCACCTGAAGATAACCCAACGAGTGTTACTCCCTGCGTCAAAGCTACACGGGCGCAAATGCCACACGAACAGACCAAACCGTCATTCATGTCGACATGGCCTCCAGGCCTACAAACATGTACATCTGCAAGTGACAGCAGACAGACAGCAATAGGAATTAACCCTACGAGTGCCACTGAACAAACAGCAACTGGAGTTAACTCTACGAGTGTCACTGGGCAGACAGAACATGCAGTTAACTCCACCAGTGTCACTGACGGCATTCAAGCTGCTCAACCACAAATGCCACAAGGCCAGACCAAACCGTCATTCGAGTCGACTTTGACTCCTGAGCTGCAAATGCAGAAAACAGCACCTGATACCACACAAACAGGAACAAAAATCAACCCTACGAGTGTCTCTGTACAAACAGCAACTGAAGTTGACTCTACGAGTGTCCCTACCGGCATCAAAGCTAATCGGGAACAAATGCCACATGGACAAGGCAAGCCGTCACTCTTCCCTTCTGAGCTACAAACACGTACATTTGAACCTGACATTAAACAGACAGCAACTGAAGTTAACCAATCGAGTGTCACTGCACAAACAGCAACTACAGTTAACTCCACGAGTGTTACGGACGGCAACCAAGAAAATCAACCACAAATGTCACATGTACAGACCAAACAGTCATTCATGTCAACATTGCCTCCTGAGCTACAAGCTCGGGAATCTGCGCCAGACAGCACACTGACAGCAACTAGAGTTAACTCTACGAGTGTCACTGTACAAACAGCTACAAGCGTCAATGCAAAAACAGCAACTGGAGTAAACCCAACAAGCGCCTCTGCCAACATACAAGCTTATCAGGAGAGGAAGGCTAAGGAAGAAGAAGAAATCAAGGTCATCTATGAGAGTTGTAAGTTCGGGCAAGATGGCGGCATGCAAGGTGGTAAAGTACATACCCGAACCTCGAGCACTGGCAAGCTACAGGACGCAGTGGAGGCCACGAGGAAAAATCCTTTGGAAAAACGTAACCCTGTCGAACGTGGAGCACCAAACATGAGGCCATGGTCACCTCCACCACTGCAGAAACTTACCAGGCTCACAAAGCAGGACGACCTTACCAACCCTGGGTATGCTCCGATCAACGTCACAAATAACGTCACACTGACGACAGGCAAACGTACAGAGGTCTGTAGCAGTCAACGACATTCTGGCGCGGTGCCGTCCCCAGCAGAGACACAAAGTCAGTCCCAAGACGTCCGCCACGCAGCTAAAAGATATGTCGATGCCGACGAAGACGTCTCAGAGTGTTCTCCGCCGAAACGAGCAGCCCTGCATGTGAAAAACCTCTCCTTTGAAGAATTTCAACAGATTATGCGTCGTCCAGGAGATAGTGCTGCCTTGGCAACGGGCATTATTCGAGCGCGGGAGAGTGGTGCCATAGCAACGAACGTTATTCCTGCGCAGGAGGGTTATGCCAAGGCAGCGAACGTCACTAACGGGCAGGAGGCTGGTACCATGGCAACAAACGTCATCCACACGCAGGAGGGTGACGCCATGGTAACGAACGACACTCCAGCGCAGGAGGGTGGTGCCATGGCAACAAACGCCATGCACGCGCAGATGGGTGGTACCGTGACAACGAACGTGACTGACATACAACGGCTTAAGGGAGTGGACCCGGGAATACCATTGGTTGGTTCCTTAGGGAACGCCGAGAGCTACACAAGTGTCCCATCTGTTACCCAGAGTCCTTCAGAATCAGGAAAGTACGCCTTTCATCAACATTTGGGACGAATCAAAGAAACGCCTGCGGTGTTATCATCAGCGCAGGAACCCGAAAAAGCGCAACACCACAAGCTAAAAACAGGACTGAATATTTCCTTGGCTCCAGAAAAGCACACAATTCACTGCAGATGCAACACTTCTTTGGAAACACCAAAGATACACCATTCCATGGCCCCAAAATGTCTTAATTGTACAATGCACGAAAGTCGGCATGAACTGTGTACAAGCAGGGCCTGGACACCAAGGAGCAGCCCTGTCAACAGCACATCGCCGTTAGACCTCCACACGGGCGTAGGTAAGCATACAGCCTACCGCTCCGGCCCACCACCACTGTATAAAGGAAGGCCGAGCCACGAGAACACGTCAGCCTTCCACTGCCATGACGACAGACACAACAAGACCAGCGAGTCCCAGAACGACGGCAGAAGTCCTGAGCCGATTGATCTGCGAGTGAAGAAGAAACGTAGATCCACGCCACCACCTCTGATCAGGATAGAACCGCTCTATTATCACCGAACAACCACTACGTCATCCGCGGGAGTCCCCGTCCGCTACGCCTGCACTGTAGGGGACGACCTCGAGAGATTCATGTTCAGCGGAGACTTTAGCTCTCGCGAGAACTCGCCTTTCAATGGAGACTTAAACTCTCACGAGAAGTCGTCTCGCGAGAAGTTGGCCATGATTCTGAACGAAATCGAGACTGCTGTTTGCAATGACTTTGCCGCGGAGATGACGTCAACAACACTTTAGGAGAACATATCTGCGTGTGACGCCATAACTTGACATAAGGTGACATTTTGAACCTTCTGAACAGTTACAGTTGACACACCATGGGCAACAACGGACCTTTAAAGACATTTTGTGTGACTATGTATTATGGACCTTTGGACATTGGCAGTGGATGCCTTGACAACACATAGTACACAAGGTATGACTAGGACATAGCTAAAGTTGTGCAAGCGCAAATGATGAGATGTCAAGATATGGGCATTAATGTGAATTTACAAAAGTCCCAAAGTTTCTTATTGTTTGCATCAGTTAGCCTTAATAGCAGCACTCTTTCGTAGGCTTGGAGTTTCATAGCTCCAACTTCCAACAATGATTGGTAGGATGATTCCAAATATGGTAGAATGATTCCAAATATGGAAGGATTATTCCAAATATGGCAGGATGATCCTAACTACCGTGCGATAATTCCAGTATGGCTGCATGATTTCGAATATGGTAGGATTATACCAAATATGGTATGATTATGCCAAATACGCTAGGATTATGCCAAATATGGTAGGATGGAATCAAACGAGGATGATTCCAGTTTGTGAATCTCAATCTAAATGTATGTAATACACAGAGAGTGGAATTTTTAATACACAGAGAGGGGAATTTTGATAGCATTTTTTTCTTCAAATATTTCTATAAATAAAAGAAGCTTGTCAAGTCTGAATTACATTGGCATGTACACACATTCTAGAAAAGCTATGTGAAAATCCAGAAGATTGTATTTGTTAAAATGTTACTCATCTAGCCCATTGCACCAGGATATGTTTAACCTGTTGGTAACCTCTACTCGTTACGTGTGCATCGATAAAAATAATGTTGTTGTCAAAACAAACGTAGGGACGGTGAGTCTGATACTCTTTTTTGTTTATTGCTTGAGAAGTTGGGCTTAATTTGTTAATTTTTTTCTAAACAAAACCTTCTCTGTTATTGGCTTTTTATCAACCAATGATGTCTTAAGATAAAGTTTTGATCGAGATTTGATTTTTTTCCTCTTGTTTTCTGGAAGTATTAGGTTGGGTAATTTTTTTAGATTATATATCACAGTTTAAATATATCACAGTTTGATGACAATGTCACCAAATTTTAAAACGAGCGTCCTGTGTATTTTGCTTGCATGGATCTGCTTG
>LZCU01047827.1:0-11252 GCA_001663935.1 Asymmetron lucayanum | reverse complement strand
GGATAATAAAACATCATGAAAGCTTTATTGAAAGGAATGTATTATGGAAAGACATCTTCAAATACATGTTGGAAGGTCCCACTTTATGACAAACGACAATGGAATACTCTCAACATGGTCACAAGTACAACTCAATTTCAATGGAGATTTTGATACTATATGAAAGCATGAACAGATGGTCACAATAATGGTCACCAATAACTTGAGTAATTGAGAATTATTTCTATGACTATAGATACAACAAACAATAATAGCTAACTCATCAATTTAAAGGATACATTAACAAAATCCATGAAAGGAAAAATATAATACATACAGTCTGGTGCTTAAGATACTTATAGGAATAAAGAAAAAAAACAAGTATTTTGTTGCAACCAAATCCCACAACTACATCTATTTCTCGGGAAAAATTTACCTTAAGAAAAAAAGTTTGAACAGTAAAATCTCCATACATTCAACCTCACGATGTGCTGCACACAGGATTCACTTTCTACACAATTTCATCATACTACAGGACTTCAAAACGTCTATATTTCATCAAACTAGGCAAACATGCCTTCAATTTGTACAGCTAACTTTTTCACAGCTCAATCTCTAGCAAGGAACATGAGTACTACGGCAGAGATGAGAGCAAAAGTTGTGCAAAGATTTCCCGAGTTACAGTATAACAGTGATCCACTCTCTAGCAACACTCAAGCTAAATCACATAGTAGAAAGAATTTCATATAAATATATGGCTTATATATTCACAGATTAGTTTCTCCAGATCACAATATATTCACCAAATTGTCCTTAATTTCCATGATACCTAGATACAACTAATGTTATATATGTCATGTTTGCTTATGAGATATAGCAGTGGCAGTTACCATGGCCTAATTAAGACTAACGTTTCTAGAAGACTTAAATGGATCTGTACATAGCTAGCTGAGGCTGGCCAAACTATAGCATAAATACACTCTACAAGCCACTAGTAGCAAAAACGTGGAGAATAAATCTAGTCACAACTTGAGTGCATCAGGATTTTTTTGGCACGCCTCAGGGGCTGTGCCAGTAAGTACCAACATTTTCATATAAGGAGAACTTTGATAAATCAGCTTTGTATTTGTTAATTTTGCCCACCACTCAAAAATAGTAGACTAATGCCAGGAACAAATGACCATACAGATAGGTGGGTTCATCAGAAGAGAATACCTATGAAAAGTCAGAATAGCACCGTCACACTGACCACACGCATTTGTTATTTTGGTCTCCACAAAAGAATGACAACTGTACAATAATAAATCCTCTGTAGTTCACATGTATTCCTGTATGGCAGAGGACCTAAAACTTCTATCTTTCCCACACCACAAGGGCAGGAATTGTCGAAAACAAAAGAGCGCTTTTGTAGTGGTTTTAAGTACGCATATTTCTTTCCAGTTTCAAGTGGCTTGTAGTAAAAGGAGTTTTCACTGACCCCACACTGTCGCCCAAGTTAGAGCCTTTTTCAAAAGGTCCCAATGGTTCAACAAGTCCAATATCTGACATATCTTTTAAAACAGCTACTTATTGGGATACAGCATTCAAAATACCTTACGCTAATAGTGTTTCCAAGAAATAGTCGGAACAAGAGTGGTTCTGTATCCACAGCTCAAGACTGCTATCAAAGTTCTGCTGTGTTCTATTAGTGTTAGACATACAGACCCCACTGGGGGAAGATAGAGCAAATCTAGATAAACATACTAAAGGCCGATGCAAGGAAACCCATTTCTAAACCCAAAGTTGCAACAAAATATTGTAGCTCCAATAGTGGCGTGGTGGATACATGTACAAGGTATAAAACTGACGAGCTCCTATCTACGCTAATCTACCCTCCCCCAGGGAAGACAAGTTTATCCATTGCAGGGTTTTAGATTCCTTCTTTCCATGGAGTTCTGTAGAAGGTCTAGCTCTTGTCTGTCGATTTTCACGTCTTTAATGCAGCCTACGAATCCGGAGTTGTACTCGGAGGGCAGACCACTGGGAAGGGCACCACTGAATGAGCCTGGAGGAAGATATGCAAAATTTTGGATGGGTTTTCATTTTCATAACATGCATACATTGTATTACTATAGACTATACTCCAAGCAGGTGTCAGAAAATAGGCCAAAAAGGATGCCACGGACTGTCCTCTGCTGTTACCCATTTCTAAGATTTAAGCATTTGTACAGCCATACCATAAACTGAGTATGAAGAAATGCTGCACCATCTCAATAACAAACATGAATTTTTTGACAACAGTACAGTTTAACAATATACGGATTTAGTAGTTACTTACATTCTAAATTTAACCTGTATTGGTACAATGTAGCTTAGCAAGATGTTTAGTAAAAGAATGAGTACGCACCTATCCAGAGGACTCCATCCGTGTTGAGCTGGGAAGCCCCAGGCGGTGATTCTCCCTTGACAGTTGAGCCTGCCACCCCCACAATCTCTAGTGAGCCCTCCCGCTTGGTCCTAAAGGTACAGACAGAACATTAAAAGCAGAAAAAAACACAACATACAACACATGACCATGGGGAAAAAGCATTCAATGAAGGGATAAGGTAGAAACATGGAGAAAATATTAACTTCAATGTCAAAGACTATTCAACTTCAATATTGCCTCCAATCACTATCCAGCAAAGAAAAAAAAAAAAGATCTTGCTCTGGTGTGCCTTGTCGAAAAAATATGGCCATCAGCATTTTTAGACACATTTTAATGAAACCAACCAGGGTACACTTTGACGGTTTGCTATATAAAATGTAAGCCACTAAATAACCATTTCTAAAAGAGATCCAAAAAATTATCCTCTTCCATGCAAACAACCTTAACTCGAAGTGAAGGAATAAAACACAAACCTTTCAGCCACAATTGTGGTCCAACGTCCAGTGTTTACAGTAACAGGAGACTCGATGGTGAAGGGTTCTTTTCCCAGTTTGTACGTGAGTTGCGGTTTGCCGTCCACGATAGCCAAGGCGATGAAATCCCCACCGCCAGGTTTGTGGTTCCACAGCAGCAGTCCGTGATCAGAGGTCGTCCGGAAGGTCACCTCGAAGTGATTGTCGTCCTGGTTTGGCTCCCTACAGGTTCAAAGGGCACAATTACAATTTTTGTGGATACATGTACTGTATCACTACTTTTTACCAGTCTGAGAGTAATTGTACGAGGTTGTCAACCTTGTTCTAAGGTACAGGAAAGCAAATTGACATACCTAAAAAAGCTACATAACATAGTATAATACAGATATACAAAATGATGGAAATGGTATGATGGACACTTGCACATGTACAATAGCAGATTTTAAGATACAGACTACAAGACAGTAGGGCATAGAAAAATACCAAATTTGTACACAAAAAGGTTGGAAGACATAGAGCTTTCACAGATAAGACAATGTCCATATCTCAGGAACATAACCTATCACAAGAACAGGATAGATGTCAGGGTCACCCCCCTCCCCTATTGCATTTCTTTTCAGTAGAGTATAAGCCACCCTCGCAAATCAGGCCTTAAGCTTTTGTTACTCTCCAGTGTAAGCCCTGACCTATAGGCCTCACAAACCTCCTATGGGGGACGTGGCCAGAAAAACAGGTGTTGGCCAATCAGAGAATTTAACGTCCTGAAATGAGGCGGAGATCGCAAAGGCCGCTGGGAACAGATCAGCGGCCATAAGCCAAGACGATTTTGAAGAGCCCACAACGTTTGCCAGTTCATTCTGTGTCCAAATTTGTGAGACGGGTATCAAACTTAAAATTTGGGGATGTTTGGGACAAGGGCATTTCACGGAATCACCCAATATCGGGCCAACATAGAAACTAAGAAACTAAGTTATTCTCTTTAGTTCACGCACACAGGCGAATGTCACTCTAGACACTGGTGACATCTGAATTTGGAACCTTGGCATTGACGCTAAATAAGGCAATCTCATTAATATTTATAACCTGAGTGCCTAGAAGGAGGTTTGTGAGGCCTATAGGTCAGGGCTTACGCTGAGAGAGTAACGAAAGCGTAAGGCCTGATTTGTGAGGGTGAGTATAAGCAAGTCTAACTACATCAGTAGAGGGGTGTTCAAGTTCAAAATAGGAAGAGGAAGAAGAGAGACTTACTGTTCACGAATAGAATTGGACTCCCTTGAAGACAAAGGCACAAAGAGGGAAGGAGAGAAAGAAGGTGAACAAGTTAAGAAGCATACCAGACACAAGGCTTAGAGCTTGGGCAGGGGCTATACACATGTAGATGGTGCCTGTCTAATTGATTGTCCAAATCCCTTATTAAGGATCTTCCCAAAAGACTTAAGCTTTCACACAAAGATGAAAATGTTTGTCTCAAACTGAATTTTCCCAACTTTTCCTTTTCTTGGGTTGGGTGAAGGAGAGACATATAGTAAGAAAAGTTTCATTTTAATAATGGAAAGAAAGTTGTACTTGTTTACTTAGGTAATAAACATCACTAATTCACCACCTTTAATAAACCATGCCTCACATAATAGAAGGCAACAAAGGGAATGCACAGTCACATGGTAACAAGGTGACATACAGAAACAACAATGAAAGCATCACATCTTCCAACATCAAACAGAACTAATCTACTACACAAGTTCTGATCCTGGCAGAAAAAGAAACAGTAAGTGTTTTGCAATGAAAAGATTTTCCATGGCTCTAGGTGGAAAAGAAAGTCACAAAACAGACCCATCCCTTACTAGAAGCCAACATACAACTAAAAAAATTTAAAAAACACCTCAGTCAAAACACAGTAATGCCAAAATGGTGGATATGCCCAGTTACAATCACGTGCAGGAACTCTCTCATTGGCTACTGCTAATTTTGACTGACAGCAGGGATTGGTCTACTATTGCAGTCTACTCCTGACAGCTGTGGAGAGAATGAGGGCAGGTACCTTTTGTAGATGGCGTTGGGATAGTTGAGGATGGTGGTCCCATCTAGGCCAATCCCTTCTAGGCGCAGGGGGGCGGGGTCTGCTGCTTCACTTGGAGCTGTCAATCAAATAAATTATGCCAGTGAGCAACCTCTGTTTCTCATTTTAGTTTTATTCCTGTCTCTGAATCCGTGAGGGCAACTACACAATACAGTCAAACCTGTGTATGGTGACCCACCATGGGACGGAGCAGAAGATGTCACAGAAAACAGATGGTCAAGACAGACAGGTCGCTTGTACGTACCTAAGGATAAAGTTCAAGGGACAGAAAAAAACCCTGCTGACACCTTGGTAGGAAGGGAGATGGTCACCTGGCCAGGTTTGACTGTACTGTCTGTTGTACATTCTAAATTGTAAGACTGAAGCCTACACTATACTGTTCACTGTACATTCGATACACTTTCTGTGTAAATTGACTTTGAGAAGACAATGTCAGTGCTACAATATGATTCAAGTCAGTTACTGGCATCTACACGGGACTGATACTACATGTACGTAGCACAATAGGAAAGAATGCTCCATACCTGTCTCACAGTGTTTCCCCGTGTAGCCGAATGTGCATTCACACGTGTAGTCCTCCATTATGGGCATACACACACCGCCATGTTTACAGGGGTTGTCTTTACGGGTACATCCGTGTTTCTCGAAGTTGCCGACATCCACCGCGGCGAGCGCACCATCCACAAGGTCTGGGACTTCTACACCTCCGATTACAAGCTAAAGAGCGACACAAGAGTAATGTGGATGTTTTAACAAAGAAGAATGCATACATACATCAGCTAGTAGACAAAACTCTTAACAGGTTATATTGAGAAAAGAAATCAATTTTGACATGCAACTGCTTTAAAATGCAACCAAAATGCACAATCATTATTTTCAAGTTGGTAGTTTTAAGATAAAAATAGTCTAGTAACTACATTCTGACATTTAAAAAAACAACTCTGAGGTGCATTTTTATCATATAATAACAGCACTATCTGCTTCTCCATTTGTTTCAAACCAATTCCTTGCAGAGGCAAAATAACATTTATATATACTGATAACCACAATGTAAGCTGGTCTGCTATGCTGGTATCCCACCTTCTGTATGCCGCCAGTGAATCCCGTGGTGATGTCCGCATCCCGTGCGAAGGTGGCATAGTCGTCTCCGCCGCCGATGTACAGCGGCAGACCCAGGTTCAGCTGGGACAGGGAGCCCTGCAGGGAATCATGGGTAGTACATTAGCTGAGAATTATGGGACTGTTTGAGTCTAACCATTTCCCGTGTCAATGTTGAGAAGAGAAGCTATTTTGAGAATGGGGGATAGAAGAGTACGTTGTATGTGTATGGATGTTCAAGTGCCACTGAAAACAGTGTATGCAGATGTAGGCATAGTTTGATGGAATTTCAGATAGCAAAAAGACCTAAATGAAAGCTTCGTCCCATTTTTTCTACTTGCGCTGTAGCCATGCAAAGCCATACAAAAGCCTGTTTGTGAATATTTGATCAAACCATGTCACGCTCTATATAGTTGGGGACATTGCTCAATGAAGCATTATTTTATACCTCATAGGGAATGTGTTTTAATAATTTTGAGCAAATCTGGTCACTATGCAATGTGATTGCACATCAAAACAACTGTCATATGCACGTCATTTCATAATTCAATATCATGCAGTGCAATTCATGCAGTTATAATTATGGTGCATTTCTGTCATGCAGATTACAGTGCAGCTTGTTCAGCAGGTGCAATTTGTAGACTCAGGTTAAAGTCTGACTGCAAAATGGAATGGAAAGATATAGTCATAGATAAATGACCTTCAGAAGCCTCAGAAAATGTCTTAGAACTCAAGAGAATAAAGCTAGCTACATCTAGAAGACATTACTTATTGAGACAATAATTATTGTAGTACAGTCAGAAAATAGAGAATTCCTTCTACAAGGCAACTAAGGAAGTACTGACTATAATTTCTACATGAAATCAGCTGAGGCTCTTAGAGAATGTGACAGTCATCATGATTGGCTGAGAGAATGTTGAGGCTTCTGAAAGTGATATATCCTGACCAATCAATGTGCAGATGAGGGGTAAGCCTCATTACCTCCGGTACATTGTTGGATGGCCCACCCTTTTGTGTAGCAGGGGAGAAAGCAACAAGTCAAGTTAGCAGCAGGAAAGGCAAAGCAATGAGACACAGTGGGAGATCAACAGAAGCTGACCTTCCCCTATTTCTGAAGTGGTATGTCCCGTCATACATGTATGTCCTGTAAGCAAGATATGGGATGATGTACCTCGAAAATAGGGGTGGTCACTGACAGGTTGTTTGAATGACAAAATCAGTACCGTACACAAAACCACTAAGGTGCATTAAAGCTTAGCACTTCTGCACCAAAGTTGTTTGACTGCCAAACAGAGCAGTGCTCAAGGCTAAATTCTTCAGGAAAATAATAAGATCTGCCTAGAACTTTCCGCTTTAAAAATATCACTATGGATTTCTTCCATAATAATTTCCATAATTTCAAGATCTGAGATTTACAGGTGTTCATACCTCAGTCTAAAAATTGTTTTTAAGAGAAATTCCAACAAAAATACTCCCATTCAGGTTTAAAAAATTGTAATTTTTAAAAGGAGTTTCATATATATATTTGGGTACATGTATTTGGTGCCATTTTCCTTAGGGCTACTAACATTCCTCAAAAAGAGTGTAGAAAGAAGAATGAGTCACTTATACGAAACAATAGCAAACAACAAATATCTAGCAACAGTACAGAAATAGCAAGTTAACTGCTCAGTTGACTGCAAGGGTCACTACAATAGGAATGAGAAGAATGAGAACCCTCACGACTAACGTTTTGCCCCAGGTGCACCTGTGCGCCTTACACAAAAATTTTAGGAGCACTGAGAAAATTTTAGACGCATCTGGCAAAACTTCACACGTAAACTAGGCAATTGCACAATTGTTACTGCACTCAGAATGGTGCTCTGAAATGCATTGTCCAGAAAGGCTGATAATATCATCTTGATACATTGTGGGCTGGTGGAAGCTGACCTGGGGAGCCTTTGCCGTTCATAGATTTGGGTGCACACCTACGATTTTTCAGGTGCATCGGGTGCCCCTTATGGCCAAAATTTAGGCGCACCAGCAATTTTTTAGAGGCAAACACCTCTAAAATGGTTGCACTCGTGAGAGTTGGAGAACAATTGTCTTTCTCAAGAAGGTCAAGTTCACTTACAGGAGACTCTCCTGTTCCAACAATCTTGCCGTCCAAGGTCATCTGTCCTCGTCTCAAGGAGCGAACCAGCTGCACTTCATGCCATTCATTCAAACTGATGGGATCCTCTGATCTGTGATCACAAACAAAACCAGAAACAATTTCAGATCTTCTTTGCAGGAGGCAGACAGAGAGTGCATAATCAATTAAAACTTTGAGCTACCACGTTATACGTAACAGAAAGCAAAATGTCATAAAACCAGAATAGTTGTTCATCTCAATAATCTGTGCACAAGACAATAACAATATGCAAAAAGAAAGTCACGCATTGCCTTGAAAGAAACCTTTGATTCAAATGCAAAATGCTTTATCAGACTTCCGGCCATCACTCCAGCCTTTATCATGAAGAGTGACCAATTACATCTGTCACATGACCTGAAATTTACAAGCCAGCTGAAAGCAATGGGTCATTTATCCCTGATAAAAGCTGTAAAGACAGCCAATAATTAGCTAAGACAACTCATTTTTTCTTGACATGAAAGTGTAGTTTTGTTTAAGATTTTATAAGGTCCAAATGTACATACCTGATGTCTGCAGGACCTTTGCCCAAGTTAAATCTGAAGACGAGATATCCATCCTTTAGGTTCAAGGACACAAAGTCACCCTTCCCATCAGTCTTCTGTCCATTGTACAAGATCATGCCGTTGGGCTTTGTGGCGTAGAAGATGACATCAGCACTCAGCGTCTTACTCACCCCGGTGAGACCAATGCGCTGAATATAAGAGTTCCCACTAAATTCTGGGATGAAGGTTTGAATGTCCGCAATTTCTGAAAATAAAGAATTTCAAATAAATTACTCTCAAAGACAGAGTCACAGTTAGTATTCTGTTAAAAACTTCCCAGCATGCAACTTTTGAGTATGACATCTGTCTTTTCAAATCTTGGTTGTTGAAGTATAATTTTTTTAAACTTGAGGTCAAGCAAGCCGATATGATGAATAACAACACAAGAGACACCATATTGGATGCAAGAGTACAAAATGAGATAAAACATGTTTTCGTAGTGTACAGTACTTATATGAAGGCCTGACTTTTTCATTTCGGAAAACAAAAATCAAAAATATGTTTTTATGTCTGTTAAGACAACAGACCAGAATCAGTTGGGGAACAGTCATGTCATCCATCAAATTATGGTCTGAAATCAGAGAGAATAATTTCATCTCCATGGCAGGGGTATTAAAAACTGTGTAAAATGTGGACAACATACCTTCATTGCAGAGCATCCCTGTCCTCCCAACAGGACATCTACACTGGAAGCCTCCCTCTGGTTTCATCATGCACAGTGAGCTGGGGTGGCAGGGGTCAGGGTCACAGGGGTCACTGGCAGAGTGGCCACATAATGGGCCTGGGGTGAAAGGTCACATCAAAATGAGATCAGGATGAAAGGTCACATCATATAACAGGCAATGAGACTAGAGTGGAAGGCCGCATCTCAGACAAAGGTTGCATGACGCTACAGGCAATGGACCTGGCCTGAAAGGTTATTTCAAATTCCACAACTGAGCAGTAAGGTGATATCAATTACATAAACGATGTGTGATGGGATGTAAAGAAATCAATATGGGAAACTGAGTCTCTTTTGATGTCCACTTCAAAACTACTTACACATTAACACATTGGTCCTTTCTAAACTTTTGTTTGCTCCATAAATTGGAAGTAACAGTTTACTCTCTATAGGAAAGCTGAAGTGCAACAAAGTTGCTGTACTTATTCCTCACCATGGAAGCCATCCTTGCAGACACATCTAAAGTTCCCATCGTTTGTCTCTTCACACAGCCCGTCATTCTGGCATGGCTTGGCTTTACAGGGATCCACGCCACACTCACTCACGCCGACACCAAACATCATGTCTTTTCCATTGGGTCGAAGGTCGTACATGTTCTCCTGACCTTTCTGGTCAATGACCTTCAACTCACGGATACAGCCACGGAACCCTCCAGTCACGCCTACACGCTGGAATATCCTACGTAACATACAAACGGAAAAATGAGTTACTGTGAAAACACTTCTCTTCAAGCCGTCTCCGCTCCTGAGGTGTCGCCAAAAAAGAAACACTTGAAAGGCTCTTCCCCTTTCATCATGCTAGAAATTTAGAGCATTGCTATAAGGAATCCTTTTTTTTTCCATCAGTTTTAATCTAGTCCTTTCCAAGGCATGGAGTGAGGCTCTAAACGTTTGTCTGGCAATTGTGCACTAAAAGACGCAAGCTGTCAGTAAGGCCACAACGGCTTCTGATCAACTCCAAAAGCAGTGGCTTAAATACGTCAGTTGTAAGGCACTATCTGAAAGTCTCTAACACAAAAAAACACACTAAATATCATGCCCCACCTTTCTCTCTCCTCTGGGGGGACGTTCCCCACATAGAAGGTGTCATCCAAGTTCAGTCCTGTCGTTTTCCCGGGGCTGGCCCCAGTTGTGTCTGGATCGTTCCCGAGGCGGATGTAGCCATCACGCTTTGAACGATACGCTGTGACCGTGTACCAACGGTTGGGCTCCAGGGGGTTGGAATGGACCAGCTGAGAGGGACCTGACCCAAGGTCATACCTGTGAAGGTCATAGAAGATCTTGGTAAGCTTCAAGAGCAACTTAACTAACAATGAGGGTATCATACTCTTGTCTCTGTGATCATCCAAAACTGATATTCCTTAATATGGCAAGTGATTTCAACAAAGGAGTTTATTTGCTATGACAGTAGCATTCATCTCCAAAACCTTGCTTGATTCAAGCTTATGAGATAAGTTTAACTTATTAAGGTTCAGAAATTCCAGGTGGCCTGAACTTTATACAGTAACAATATATACCAGACGCTGTTCTCTGTCTTTGCCTCTAAACAGTTTCTACTCCTAGTGCCCACACTTAAAATCTTACATGTACATCTACAAAGTAGAGATTGAAGTACTTGAACATTTTCTTCAACTAAGCTGTTGTGATGGCCTCAACCTAATGATACTACCGAGAAAGCATCCATAAACCAAACTAGCAATTTCATCTTGCAGACAGTAGCATGCTTAGTCCAACAGTAGCATGCTTAGTCCAACAGTAGCATGCTTAGTCCAGTGGGGAGCAA
>LZCU01047456.1:4732-15114 GCA_001663935.1 Asymmetron lucayanum | reverse complement strand
GTCAAATGCCACTGAAAGCTATGTGCACTTGAACAGACTATGATAGGTTTGCTGTCACATCAATGTAACTGAAAAAGTCATATTCAACTGACTATTGGAAAGGAGTAGAAAAGGCAAAGCCCAAAAAATTCAACAGGCAACTGGGTAACTTGGTAGAAAGACTTATACATTTGGTCCTATCTTCCATGTATGTGACAAAGCTTGAAGTGTACTATGGTAAACGGTATGGTCATATTCACTAGTGGCAGTCTTATTTGGCACAGGAACTGACAATAACACACCAGTAGGACGGACCTGGATTTCATCATTTTCACTTCATACAAAAGTCGAAAATTAAAGTCGCCAAAATCCACCGTTTAAATTGCATTTCAATTATGCCCTCTCAACACAGAGGATTTAAGCACCGTCAATGTTATTCTTTATTGTCGTTTTATTGCTGTTTCGTCTTCGCTGATATATATCTATTCTATAGTTCAGAAACACAAGAATGTTTAGCAGAAACGCTACTGCGTGGAAGGTGAAAAGATGAGAAAGTTTATACTTGTACATGAACAGGCGTCCCCTTAAATCTCTTTATGAAGACATGTTTGGAACATGGAATTTATTTGTGTTTCATAGAATATTTCCTAACTGTTTTTTTTATATTTTCTGTAGTAAATCAAAGGGAGACCAAACGGGTGTATAGAGCAAATTCCATGCTTCAATTGAGGAGAAAAAATTGACCGGACTTTAAAGGATCGCAAGCGTGTGGATTTTTCGTCACTACCTCCTTAAATATTTTTTTTTACCGTTTCAAGGCCTTATAGCACCATTCCAACATGTGAGTATGAGTGATATTGACATAAACAGTGAACAAAACCCCTCAACCCCGCCACAAATATTGATCGGTGCATCCCCTATTGGAACCGTTTGCATTTTGCAGCTGCATTTACGTCTCCTTATCTCCACAGAGCTATACAATGACTTGTTCCCTACGGGGACCGTTGGTGTATCTGATGGGTTGAACTGCCCTGTTAGGCACAGTCATTACGGGTGCCTGTAGGACAATAGGAACCCCATAGTCTCTGATAGGTACCATCACACCACTACAAGCCGCTTCCATCTGGGCGTTCCTCATTCTCTCCTTCATCTCCCTCTTCCTCTGCCGCTGGAGACAGCAGACGAAGATCGAGAGGATAAGGATGATCGAACCCAGCCCGGCGCCAAGGTACAACATGGTGGTCCAGTCGCCCTCCCATCCTATCGTGTTCACATCGCCCGTAGCCCCACCAACCGCCTTTCCCTTACCAGCTTGGCCACGGGCGAGATAGTAAGGTCTGGAAAGTAAATGTACACCATTTTAGGTTTATTTACATAACAAACATGGGACATAATATGAGTAAATAGAATACCTGGCCAACTCGTAGTAAAATCCAGCTTTTATCTAACACGCAGATCAAATGGAAGAGGATATAGATACCCTGATCTGATTTTTGCGCTATCCCAAAGGATATATTTTCATGATAACCAGAACATTTAAGATAATTTTTCATTCAGTAATTCATTTATGCATGCATGCATGCATTTACCTTCCTTCGTTCATTCATTCATCCATGCATGCATACATTCATGGATCAATCCATGCATTCTGTCATTCATCCATACATCCATCAATTCATTCATTCATTCATCCATTCACTAATTGAAACTCTGTGAAATGAATATGACAACTCACTGATCAAGCTCCGTCTCCAAAATGTCTTGAAGACTCTGCTGGATAGTTTTCTCTCGTTCTTCATTTCCGGTAGCCATTTTGATACTTCTTCTTTGAATCTGGTAGGATGCGCCACTGTCGTTTGCTAGTGTCCAGTACACTGTTGCCGGATTCAGGCAAAATATTGCCACAAAGTCTGGAAACAAAGAGACATAGCTTATCACTCACTTATGACCCGTTACTGCAGACAAACATTTCTGACGTCACGTACCGGAAGTAACTGCAGGCGAGTCCGTTCCATGATAAAGGTTGATTGAGTCAGTCAAACGTTTTGTGGTAAGTCGCAATTTAATTTCACTGTTGGATTGAAAATTTAGTCTTTTGTTTGTCTATAATTTGTCTATGAACACAGATGAATTTCCATGCTAAGAGCTATACGTTAAGAGATACTATGCTTTGCTACCACAGTTTATTAAACTGTATACTTTCTTCAATATCATATTCTCACACAATATTGCAATGTAGAAAGTTTATTGACATCATCATGACAAGCTCCATAGCATTTGATATTCTATAATCACTAAATTTTCAAGTTTATCTATTTCATATTGGAAGCACCAGGGTAGCCCCTACAACTTGATAGCTGATTTGCAAAAGAACAAAAGTACCAGAACGTGTTCAACATAGAAGAAGCTGTTAGTATGTTACCTACCACAAACGGTAAAGGTATTTAATGTAGCTCTATCCAGTTTAGTTTACAGATGAGCTTATCTTCCAAGGGTCGAGCCGAGGAAGACAGACAGCATGTACACGGCATACAGGTTCAACGTACCGACTTTTCGACAAGTACATTGAACAATGGACAACGGTTTCACGTTCCTTCCTAGGCGCTGCAACCATTTCCAGTAACATGCAAGTCAGGTGAGTGGCAACAGCTGGGTTTAAACCCTCGTCCTACAAGTCCAGAGGTAGGGTCGCTCCCCACTGTACCAAGAATGCCACATGCAACATGCAGAAATAAAAATAAAGTGAAATAATAGTTGGGGTTAGTTGTTTTATAATCAATATTACAGATTACTTTGTAATCATATCAGCTTTGAGTTGAGATGAGAATAAATGGAATTCAAGTAAACAGTACTTACTTCTACTATTATCAAACTCATTGCTAGTTAGACATAAGTCAGTATCAGTTGAATAGACAGCCTACTTAATATCTTCTTTTTGCCGTAACAAAAGATTAGCTATATTTAATTTCAAAATAAACGATTACACGTCTCCTCGACAAGAAACGAACAGGTGGCACGGCGGCCGAGTGGATAGAGCGGTTGACTCAGAATCGGCAGGTCCCGAGTTCGAATCCCTGCCAGTCCCCGATGTTGTGTCCTTGGGAAATGCACTTTACACCCATTTCCTCACTCGACTCAGGTGGAAATGAGTATCTAGCTTCGATTGGGGACGTCCCTAGGATAGGACGTTAAATGAAGGTCCCTTGTTCGAGACACACATCGACACGTTAAAGAATTCGAACCGACCACACTTATCAAAAAGAGTAGGTGTGTGTAGATCATCAAACAAATCAGCCCGGATATGCAGCTTGTACTCTTTAGTACAAACCTGGTGTGTTGCGCCATGTTGGGTTTACCGGGTATGTAAAACAAAGAAAGAAACAAACAAACAACAGACAAGAAAGAATGTCTGCAGAAAGATAGTATTGTGGAAATCTCATGGTTTAATATCATCAGTGCGGAGCAATAACATCTTGTTTGGTTTTTCATAGTGTAAAGTTTAACGGAATACAAATCATCACATTATTACGTGCAATAATGCACAATTTCACACGATATGACAATACATTGCAAAGTGATCAGTGTATGGTGATTATGTATGCCTTTACAATATAGTTATCATTGCCTATTAAGAAAAGTATGATAGTGTCAACGCTTATATACATCAGTAGGCACATTGGGTACCTATATGGTAACTAACAATTGTTCTTTAAACAATTTTTGGTTGGAGAAAAAACATACCATACCATATAGATGTTATATGCCTGAGTACAAAGACATCTGATGATTTTGTTAAGGCAATACGTGGTTACAACAAACCCATACAAAAGTACACAGGTTATATATAGTAGTACAATACATTAATGATTAATAATCCCGAAATGGTCATTCAAATCTTTTCTCTATCCATATGGCCATTCAGTTTCATTTTAAAATCCGCGCTAATTCTACAGTATGGTATGTAGATTTCAGGATTTCATTTGTTTTGGTTTAACATTTGGCACCATATAATACATATGTAAATGTCCAATAGTTAATTATTCGACTTTGTATTCAACGACTGTCGAAAACAATATTGTTTAACATTTGGTATTAGCCCATTGTTAGATTCAAACATCAAATCAACAATAGAAATACTTTCTAACATTAACTGCTCTATGCAGTTATAATTATTTGTGCAGTTGTTTTTTTGTCGAGTTACGATCAATAATAATTTCAGAAGTGCCAATTACTTTGCCCAACTTTGTATCTGAGTGATTTCGTAATGAACAATTTCGAAAAATCACCGGTTGTAATACCCTAATACTCATCCTAACCCTAATTCTAATCTTGAAACTAACCCTAATCCTAATTCGAACAGTTTCACTTCACCTAGCCCTAAACGTACTACTAATAGTTACAAACATGTTATCCCAACGACATATTTATAAATTAGAGAAAACCTACATCATCAGTTACAATACAATGAGTACAGGAATTTCAGTAAAGGCAAAATGTGATAATACGAACAGTTATCAAGAGGGACATATACAATTTTTGTTTTTATTTAATCTTAAGTGGTGGCTGAATGGTGTTTTGTTTATGAGCAATTATAAACTTTAAGGCAGTATTTGAATGTAACACAAACCAGCAAACATACAGGGAATGCCAGAATGTGGTTTATGATGTGCCTCCTCAAATCGTAGAAATAACATAGTTTTAGCAATGTCTATTAGGTACAAATGCATTCGCTACAAAATTTGCTATTCAAGAAAGAATTAAAACAAAGTGTAATATATATACATGTAAAACCAAGTATATACACATTTGACGCTGTTTCGCAGATTAAAAATCACATCATGCAACCAAGAAAAGACAAATTAGCGTCCTATGAAATTCACCATGTGAAAGGGTGGTCAGAATAACAACTTCAAGCCTGAAATGCAAGTTACTCTTAAGTAAAGTTGCTATTTATGTTGATATGTAATTTCTTTTGTTAATCACGTATTAAACTTGACATAGACACTTCAGGTGATTAGTATTGCACATTGTACAAGGATTAGGTCACTTTATAATATTGTTATGAGAGTTTATGCAATGTTGCTAGTATTGGACATATAAATTATACGTTAGCTATATAACATTGTCACTCATGTCATCAATATTACTGCTACATAATTGACTATATATAATATCTAATTACAAAAGATGAAAAATCTAATAACATAATTTAAACTTCATGCTGAACATGGTATCCCCTTTGTTCATCACATTTATTTATTGCTGAATATTTGTCATACTCAAATGGTTTCTACATAGCACAACATAATATTATTTTGTGCCAGTACAACTGAATTCTACTACATAGCCTACGATAGCAAGAACACAAACCAACTAAAGCACTTTCAGATTCATTTTCCCAGGCAATATGTCAGTAACACGTTCTTACCTATGCACATCACCTCGCCGTGATTCAAAAAGCCAGACCGGTGTTTCAAACCGCTTTAAATCAAGCAATTTCTACCCATCTGAATATGTAGACTGTTGTGGCAATGTCCGACACTGAAGGGAAGGAAGCCCTTCTGTCAAATGAACTATACAATCACCTGTTCTCTGGGTGGACAAGCCGGATATCTCCAAGGATGGGCAGTTCCATTTTTCACGGCGGGGGCCTGCAAAAGGACAGTTTCACGAGGGCCCCATAAGGGTAGCATCACTCGGTACGCAGCCTCAAGTTGAGCCCTCCTTATCCTTTCTTGCTTTTCACGCTCTTTAAGCAAGCAGCAGACGAAGATGGCTAGGATGAGAATGACGGAGCCCAGCCCGGCACCTAGATACATCATGGCTGTCCAATCACTCTCCCAGCCCAAGGTGTGTACCATTCCTGTACCATCAGCCGCTTTCCCAAACCCCCCTGGACCACGGGCGAGGGCAGTTGGGCTGAAAGATAACAACAAGAATTGCTAAAACACACCATGAAGGGATTTACCATATTAAATCCAAGATATGTACGTCGATAGGGGGTTATCGGACGACTGCATTGATTAATTCAGCCTGTTGCAAACGTTTCATTTGGATAGCGTATCAGCAATTCGCAATAGAATTAGCAAGTGGTCGGGTGTATTCCTTATCGTATTATGGATGTGGCTGTTAATACGTACGTGTCAGGCGCCATGTCCACAACGGGTCGTAAACTCGGCACGATCGTCTCCAGTCGTTCTTCATACTCGGCCGCCATGTTGAGATCCCTGCTGCTGATTATGTAAGGGGTGTCAGCATCATTTCCGCTTACGTCACGACCATTTCCGGAATTCCTGCTTTAACTGCTTGGTACTGCCTTTGATCAGCCCAGAGAAAGATTATCTCAAGGTTTTGAGAACAGTATAGGAAGTCAATGATGTGTTTTGCAGGCAAAGATTTGCCGTTAATGCCACGTATAACCCCCACACATTACTGGGATGCCTTGCATATGATTAATGCTAATCGGGGTAAAGAAGTATGTTCTAATAAAATACCTGGCCTGAAGGTATGCTCAAAATGTGCACCAACGCGTACAGGACGCCTGTCATTATGTTTGGAATATGGAATTAGCGGGAACATAAAATCTCTGACAATAGTTAACGAGTATGTTGAATTGGGATAGATACAAAGATATTGAATCTCTACTCATGTAATGTTTAATTATTATCGTGTAATGTTTTAATTATTGTCACATACTTTATCAACTGTGTTTTCATTAGAAACCCTGTTTACGCTGAAATAATATACGTTATTGTAACTTCACCCTGCGAGGTAAAAAAAAAGGTAGAGAATTAAATGTATATTAAAATAAAATATGAGTATTTAGAATGCATACAAACAGGTTACTATTAGAACCGTTTTAAATAAGAAGTAAATTATGTCTAAATAAGTATTCCTTACACATCAGCAATGAAATTTTAAAATTCGTTTATTTTTCTTTCCAAATATACTTTATAACATCGGAATGGTATCATATGTTAATTCACCGAATGAAAATATAAGTCACAATAATTATAGTAACAATAAATATAATAATGCATTGTTTACAGTAGAAATGTACACTTATTGCCCGAGGATGAAACTATCACTGATGGATCTAAAACATGTGCACATTTTGTAAGTCTAAAAGACTAAAATTGTATGTAGCCTTTGACATTTAACAACAGACTATCTTTGTTTGTCCCAAAACAACGATGATATACAAATTCCTCATTGGACCATTGAGCACACTTTCATAACCATGCAGCTTAGACATCACAAATAATGCCGATAATGCGAAACATTACATATAATTATCAGAGTTATTGTAAAATGGACATTGCTTCATGTGACATAAAAAGATCATATGTTTCTTCCTATATAATGCAGAGATAGATAGCGAACGGTCACAGAACGATATGAACTGACGACAACTTAACAAACAGTGCTCTAAGCATAATAATGCACGCCAGCCTTGCTGCTTATTAAAGTCTTCGCTATTGATGTACAACAAATGATCTCACGTCAACCTGGACTACAAGCATTAATAACATTCACCCCACACAACGTGGTGCATCTATGAATTTTGATGACATTAGTTCTAATAATATGCTTCAAGACTATTACCGATTTGATGTTTCCTAATTTATATTCAAAGCAATGTTGTGTATTCTGTAATGCGTTGATGAGAAACAATTTATTTTCCCTAACACATTGGAGCTAAAACCAGTATGACACAGTCCAAGACTACTTATACGTGGGACCTCTTTAAGGTGATTGTATCGGCTGAGCGGTTGGGTCCGAAAGGTTCACCATAACAGCAGAGTCGGCGTTGGCTAGGGCCTTCCACTTCTTCAGCAGTCTCTTCCTTCTGTACAGCAGGCAGCAGACAATGAATGAAAGGACGGTAATTGTGGAGACCAGTCCGATGCCAATGTACAGCATGATAGTCCAATCCCCTCCGTACCCTATGGGGGCCAACCCTCCGCCGCCGCCGCCTCCGGCTGCCGGTCTGCCGAAGGAGATTACTCCACGGGCGAGGTAATACGGTCTGCAAAGTGTTCACACCAATATTAATGATGCAGCACTGAAGAAACAGTAGGTGGGAGGGGGGCGTTAGTTCAACAGCACACTGTTAGAGACAAACACGTTATTAAGTTAATCTATTCCAAAGATTACCATTATAGGTTAGTTACAGATTGATAGATAAGTTTATCTTGTAGGAAATAAGGTATTTCGGAACTAACTCTTCGGCTGAAATGTCCGTTATGTCATAGAGGTTCCGCTTGATCGTTTCCGAACGTGATTCGTTTCTGCTCGCCATGTTGATAGCTCCATGGATCTTGTGAGTTGCGTCACTTCCGGTTGCATGCGTCCAGTACAGCTTTGAGGCTTTCAGGAGGAAAATTGCCACGAGGTCTGCAAAGAATTAAGGAAACAAGCTGTGTTCTATAAGTGATCTTTCAATTTTACCGTCCAATGGCGATCTCGGCCATCTCGGCTTTGCTCATAGATCTAGCAGAAGGTCTTAGTATTTCATTTTATTAGTATCTTAGTTTAAGTATCAATGAAACCACTGTATTATTTTATATAATGTACGTGCCATTAGCCTTGGGCCATGTTTTTGCAAGTAAACTATTATTATGAGGAACAATAGGACTATATAGGGCAGATATTCAGAGTGTTATGGAAATGGATTTTATGCTAGCTACCACTACCTAGAGTTACCCAGTAGCTGTAGTTATTGCATCAACAAGCAAATGTTTCCAAAACAACCCATCGGGTCATTATCGATCCCCTTAACTCTTTCGTTTATCAATAGCACTTTTTAGCACTTTTTTTTTTACTTTACACATGCTATCTCCCCCATCCAAGCAACATCTGCACCAAAGTATAATATGAACAACGACAAATGGCCATTCTTTCAATATGTATCTTTATTCGTCATACATGTTAATGTAGCACACACGACATATCCAGACACAATATCACCTTTGGCATATATGATATAATGTACCTTTACAACAACAATCAACATTTAATGAAATTATTAATTCTTCGCATTATGTATAGCAAATAGATCTCAGTATATATGAACATATAATTATATATCATCATACTCGGGTTACATATCAGTCTATAGAGATATTTATCGCCATTTAATCTGTACAAACTTCAGCTAAATATTATACCCATCGTGCGTTCGTTCACCAATGCTCTCAAAATGTAGCATGTAATCACTCTTTATGGCTATCGTTTATAAACAATCACGGATGAAATATAGCATGCTGGGTGTCCCAGAAAGTACTCCAAGCTTTAAATGATTACCCTTACCAACTCGCCAAACGTATCCTTGTAATACTTAGATTTTCAGAAAGTATAATTAACATTCTTCCCAGTGATACCCTAATGACATAATGCATCAGACAGCATTAACGATTTAAATATAGTGTGCCAAAATCCACTTAGTCCGGCTTTAACCATTCTTAACAAGGTGAAAACGGCAGGTTTACTATTGCGATGATGACTTAGACGTATTCAAAACAACATGGCTGGACCAAGTGGAATTGGACATACCCCATTTTTAAATCCCTAACGCTCTGTAATGCGTGGCTGGAAATGCCATTAGGGTATCACTGGAAAGTACTTTAGTCATACTGTATGAAAATCTTACTATTGCAGTGATACGTTTGACGAGTTCATAACAGTAGCCATTTAAAGCTGGGGGTATTTTTGTAGATGATATGAACACCTAAAGCACTTACTGATCTGTTACGATGATGGAGATTAATGATGGAGACCACTTATGTCTTATTTACATTCGGCAAAATTGCCTGTATACAGATACTGTTCCTGTTGTAAAAGCAAAAAAATATCCTACTTCATTCACAACATAACAGAGAATGCAATATACGCTCTTTGGGAGGACAACATTCTACGTATTATATGTACCTGTATAAATACTACAAAATGGCAGATTTCGATATTTTTCGATTTGAAAATATACATTTTTGCAACTTTGTGTTGGGAATATAATCAACACTTTTCTTCAAATACGATTTGAATTTTAGGTAAAAATTTTAAAAGATCAAACTTCCGAGGTAACATAACTACAATGATACATGATGCATTGTATTTGGCATCATTCATTACGTTGATCCATTGAGAGCATAACCTATGTTCTTACAAATATATAATGTATTTGAAGAGGTATGGTGTTCCAGAACAATACAATAATGACATAGTATTGCGCATCCAACACTGCAAAAATTTTAACAATATTTGAACCACGCAAATTGTTTACTGGACTTTCACAGACCGTGATAGTCCACAGGTATAGAATTTATCTATTCTTCTTTTCTTTCACTCAAAATTTTGTGACATGTATAACCAGAGATTTGACGCGGAAACGCTTTTCTCTTTCA
>LZCU01047224.1:564-12297 GCA_001663935.1 Asymmetron lucayanum | reverse complement strand
GGAAATTCTCTACCAGTCTCAAAAGGGCTGGTTGACATGGGAATAGGGAAAAACCTGACGTATGCCAACCCCTTCAACATTTATGGTCGTTTTTACGTCTCATTTGTTCTTCACTTTGATCCTTAAGAATCTTACATGTGTCAACCAGCTGTACTTTCTGACGCATGGTACTTAAACAAAAATCACCACAGACGTTGGTGTTCAGGTGATAGTTCTGAAAACAACTGTGGTATATGAAATGATGTTAGAGTGCAACTGGGTAGATGTTTGTAAAACAAACATAGAAGGGCCATAAGTCCGAGGATCCCAGTCAGTGCACTTGGGCTGATCGTTTCCCATGTCAACCACCTGTACTTTCTGACACACTGTTGGGATGGATTTTCATCAAGCCTGCACAGATTTGTCAATATGACATGCAGAAAGTATATCAATCTTCAGATTCTTAAATAAGTTGTTTATACGTCATCATACACTTCAACAACCTTTGAGTCATACTTCTCCTCAGTGATAAGTCATTCATACTATCATAATGTATTGGAGGGTTAGAGAAACAAATGGTTGAATTAGTGGAATGGAACAAAGGTCAAGGTACAAGACATCCTGGCCTTAAGTCTCTCCTGTCACTGGTAGGACTGGTCCCTGCGCCCAACAACAAGCTGTCAAGACCTGGCCAGGCTCCAGGGCACTTACAGGAACAAATGCTAGGGCTGGGGCACTTCCTCCATCCTGGCTGAGGCCACCTTCAAGAGCTGTACAACAGAAGGGGTGGGGTATCAGTTATATGTTTGTGAGGCCCTGAACTCATGGAGCTCATCAACTAAAAACAGTTCATGGTTTTAAGGTAAGCACTGTCCCAGTTCAGATGAACACGTCCATACGTGCAACAGCGAGTTAAGGGGGTATCTCACTAGACTGCACTTATTTGTGACAGACTGTACCAGGCATTTGCAAAGTGGTGCAGTCCGAATGGGGAGAGAAGACCTGCTCTTCTGGGCTTCATATGCAAATGCATCGCATGTCAGTGTGATCTTACAGGAAACGTAATTTCCCAGCGCAATCTGTTGCAAACTGGTGCAGTTCAGTGAGATACCCCCTTTAGCTGCAAACCTCTCAGACTCCCATCATCTAGCTCCAAGTGTTCAGTATGTCACTGACTTGTACAGGCAGTAGGTGACCTGAATACTCTGAGCAGGATAATCCGACTGGGTGACAACCTGGCATATTACCTGCTTTGATGTAGCTCATGGATACAGACGTGACATCAATACAGTCATCAGGGCTTAACTCTAGCGGAACCAGCCACTAATATCTAATTTAAGATGACTTCAGAGAAATGCAAATATACTGTTCCCCTTCGTGACTACAGCCTTTACATTTAAGTGTAACATTACATGTATCCATGCAAGTCTGAATGGTGTTAATGAACACCAGAATTGGCAGAACATGTTGCTGGGGATGTGGCAGATGGGTTTGAGGAGGAAAAGGCTGCTTTGTGAGACTAGTCACACTCAGGCTAGTTGGTCTCCGGCAAGACATACATATGAGCACACACCTATGTCAACTATGAACAGCTTCCCATAGACATTTTAGATACTTGTACTTCTAATCTGCAGCATGGAAAAGGTTTCCCTTTGGAACAAAAATATCATGATCATTTTTTTCCTCTGGCAAGGCCACCTACAGGCAGATTGTCATGACAGTACTGTCCCTATAATGACACAAGAAGTGCAGTTGGCAAGGAAGCTGCAGAGCGATAGAGGCAAAATTTAAGCATTTTTCTCTCAGGGTTTGTCTACAAATGAAGCATCACATCCATCTATTCCCTGCCTAGAGTTATGGGCCATTACGTTCATTAGCATTTTCGTCATATTATTTCATTCTGTACAGGCCTACACTTTGTCAAATGTGATGGCAAGCAGTGACAAGTTCACACATTTGAAGTTAGGTGTTTTCCCAATCTGCCATGTCCATCATTCTGAAAGGCCATTAAAAACACATTGCAAATGCTACACTTTTCAAGAGTCAGTTGTCTAAATGAGGATACATATTTTAGCATCATTCCACCAGATTCTGAGCAGCTTCAATTTCTCTACTCTTTTTAATTATTTATCTTATCCTTTGAGCCGTTGAGCATACTAAAAGGAAGACATTCAATGCTAATGAAACAGATGATTGCCTGTTTGGAACAGTGATGTATGGAGAAATGAAAGGGTAGAAGGAATGGTTATCTTGGCAGTCATCATACCTTATCTAGACATCCATGATCAGTGAGGCCTGCACCAAACTCATTATGTTTAATTGCACATTTCCTGACAGGCAATCTTGAACTTATCTTACCGTGCTCCAACTTCACGTTCCCTCTTCATTATTGTGATTAAGGGCCATCTTCCTATGGCACTGTTCATTTTACAGTAAGCAGGCATGGAAACTATTTTGTAGCAGATGGCAGAGGAGGAGTCTGGCTTAGGACATATCAACTGCTGATAAGATGAAAACTGTAGATTGGCAAGTACAGTTTCAGGGATATTTGTGTTGCATAGTGACTAAAAACCAAATTTTCTGGATGATATATGATTGAGTAAGTGAGAAACATGAATAAAGACTGATCTCCAATTTTACCTGCTTGTAACCATTGTTCCTCGGCAACCTCTGGAAGGTAGAAAACCCTGATAACTAGGATATCCTGCAGCCCCATCCCACAGGCAGACAGCAGTTCTGACAGCTTCTGTACAAGTGTGTGGATCACCTCCTCTAGACTGGCACACTCCTCCTGGGATGGGGAGGGCACACCTAAGGATACAGCAGGTGAAAAGGGTAAAAGCATGTAAAGCTCCTGACCAAACTATGGAGAAAAGTCCTTCACATGTCCTTTACATCTGCTTGTATTACCTGTCAGTCAGCGCACAGTCAGTAACTCCCTGGTATTAAGTTAATAGATCTGATGTAAGTATCTTTTCTATTCTTTTCCTGGCTAGTAGGTGAAAAATAGATAACGTTAACTTGGTGGAATAAAATGTACAAGGGAAAGATTAAACTTTGTTTGTCAGTGTTGTAGATGTGGCAGTCACTCCTGTTCCAATTCTAAACACGTACACATACCATTACCTGAGTAATGTAAACTGACAGAGAAGTTCAAGATAATCACATTGACATTTGATGTGGAGGCAATGACATCCTTACTTTAACAAGACTACGTGCAGAATCAGAAGGCACTCTAAATCCGGAAAGGTAGGATAGGGAGCACTGGGATCTCAGAGCTGTGGTCCCCATGGGGCCTGGTATACTGGGACCACATGCAGGGATTCATGGCTACTCATAATCTAGATACTGAAAATAGATGACTTTTTTAAAAAGCAAAAATCAGAGTCTTTGCTCTATACAGAGCTGTTTTTAAAGGGCGACATAGAAAAATTTTCCTAGGATTTTTAGAGCAATGCTTCCATCATGAAGCTTATGGCGACAAAAACAGGAAAAGCATAAAATGTTTTTCCGTAAAAAATAACAAAGTGTACACTGAAATTGATGTGCAATTGAACTTGATGGCTGAATAATTTGGCACTGCAACCGAAAAAGAAATACACTCTTGGGACTAATATTAAGAAAATGCTTATTTCTGCCTGGATCTGAAGTGAAATCTTCTCCCTCACTTCAAATTATTCTCTAAGACATGAAGTGAAACAAGAAACAGATCTGTAACACACAGAGCATGGTTTATCACGACGGCACAAAATGAGCCACTTCAATTTTCAGAGCATTAACGACTTGCTGGAATCTGTAGTGGTACCCATTGCACAGTGGTAATAAAACAAATGGTAGTCATGTTAGCATCTGACAGGCCCATGATAGTCTCACAGATCTCACCAATGGGAGGGATCAGCAAATCCTGTTATCTTAGATGGCATCCCTCCATATCAGCCACAGGTTAACACATCTAAAGGTGTGGTGATGGTTACGATGGTGATGGCCATTTCATTGAAGACACAGGATTTTTTCAGCCCCAGTGGGGTATCATTGGACTCAGGGACAGTCTCAGTGCACAGCTAACAGGATTTCCTCTACACGAGAAGCTGTTTCATTTGTGTTTCCTCTTAATCTCAGACTGACCCTAGTCACGTAACTCTGGATCTAACCATTAAAGCTTCAGCCTAAAAGGACCAAACTGAAAGAACTTTCAGTATTAGAGGGACAGGTCAAACATTGATATCCTAGGTTATACATGCTTAAGAGCTGTGTGATTTCCTACTGTTCGAGTCATTTATCTTTTCTTGTGTGCTCTATTTCTGTCACAGTGATAAATCTGTGGGGTTCAACACATGAATACACACTGTCAATTTCCTAAAAATGATAACACTCCATACGTTTGATTGATTGATTGATTGTGACATAACTCTTCAGCCATTGTATGTCTTTTTTAAAAATGCCACAAGGCCAGACCAACTTCATTTCTTAGTTAAAAAATAAAAATAAAATTGCCCTTGGCAAGAAAGTACAAACAAAGTAGTGGGCTGTCATGGGTAGATCCCATATTAACAAGTACAATATTGCACAGGAGTTATTGGGGTAACAAGTCAAATTAATATGGAACTTCTGCTGTGGAACAACCCAAAATGTTGACACAACTGAAGTTACCCTAACAAAACTTCTATTTTTCATTGCATTGTTACCATTTTTCATTGTCCAATACAGTCGTTGAATGTCTTTTTTCTTAAGGCAGAATAAAGGGAATCAGGCACATTTGAGAACAAAGGCATTAAACTGGCCTGGCTTTATCTAAAAATATGACAGTTTCTACATTCTGTCATTATGAATAAGAAAGTACAGAATGCATATCACAAGGAAATTGTCCCAGTGGGACATACACACTAAATCGGAGAGTGGACTTGAGGCTTTATGCATTTCACTTTCCACATGAAGCTGTAAAATGTACATCCACCGCTCATAAATTTTCCCAGTAACTTCTGCATCCTGTACTGGCAGACACTGCTAGTAAATCTACACTTCTTTTCTCCAGTGTCATTACCCTTGCAGGCTCAATGTAACAAATATGCTGTGTTGCTGGGTAAATTGGCCAGAACACCCACCTAGGCTGATTCTGACAGCGGCAGTCCGCCTCTCAGTAGAGTAACAGCAATCTAAGGTCAGCTCCATACCGCTGGCAGAAGATGAGCTTCTTTTCACTGCGGAGGAAAAGAATGTGGATGGACTGATTTGTATGGTCCTTCAAGCAGCAGCATGTTTTGAGATACAACGTAGCAGTAGGTTTTATTAAAATTTATGTCAGTTCAACAGGTCAACACCCATGACATCAGTGAGTAAAAGCAAGTAAAGTGACCTGTGATATGGTATTCTGGCTACAGTCTAGACTTATCAGAGTGGCAGAGTAATGTTACACATCTTGCATGCAAGTTTAACTTATGAACTTTTTTTTTTAATCACAGAAACCATCTTTTGGAAAGACGGTTATGTAAAACTCATGATACTTATGTATTATATTCACAGCATCCAAATCAGTTGTACAATGATTCCAACATCATTGGTTTCTATACCCTTCAGGTTACTGTAAATTCATTTAACTTTGGGCTATTTACATTTCGAGGTAGGAGGAAAAAAGAGGTTTTCACAGTTTTAAATTCACTGTTGGAACGACTCTATTGTACAGTTAGTAGTTGGTCAAGGATATACAGTATTCGAGGTGTCATGAATTTGCGCTGGAGAGGTCACAGCGAAAACCATGAAAATAAAACCACCACAAAACTTTTCTGAATTTACAGTAATCGCTTCTCTGTGAAAAAGTAAAAGTTTCTCTACTGTAATTTGTTTTCAATTGTATTTGTATGCAACATGGTTCCTCTTTAATGTATGAAGTAACTTAAGAGTACAACAGTTGTGTATATTGAAAATTATATCATCCCTAAACATTACACGTGTACCAAGAAATGTCTCTCCAAACACAGAACTCCAGCTTCTTTAGCGTCTACCCCTAGGGCCCCCTGGCCTTCTCAGCTCAATGGGAGATCAATACAATGGTACACCGGAGAAGAATTCAAAGGCTATAGAGGATCTCCTAATAACACTTATAGATTCCCACTTCAAGGAACAGGGAAAACGTTTACATTCATAGAAATTGAGGAAGACACAAAAATCCGATAATTGCTTCCATCCTACACTCCCCTGCCAATGATTCCACTCCTCATGTGTTCCAGACGTTCTTTGATGTGTAATTCGTCTGGAAGGCCATCACAGTGTGTTTTCTTGGTTGTTGTTACTCATTTCCATAGCAACATGAACAATTTTCAATAATATTTCTCCTGTCAGTAGAGTACAATCATAAGGTGATGAAGGATCAAAAGCATTTAAGTCCATAGGTGGCTGGTAACCCGTCATCAATATCATGCCAAAAGGCCAATGAAGGTCAAAGCCCTAGAAAAGTCAGATCTTTCTCTCTCCAGAGCAGTTTGGCAGTTATAGATGAATACTGAAATGACCTATCTCTCAGAATGTGAATGATATATGAGTACATGTACACCATTGCACATTGAATTATGCTGTAAAAGACTAAAGAACAGTTCCAGGAAAATTGAAATGTCGGGACCAGACAGCAATCAGAACCTAAAAATATGAATGGGGGTGTCTGGCTATCTAAAAGGAATGTATGTCTCTAAATACACAATGAACTGCCAGGCTGGTATCTATTACATGTAACTGCTACCTTGCCATTACTTTCTTGTCCTTGAACAATCTCTGATTTAGTGGAATATTTTTTTCAGTCTTGCACTGGCAAGCAGGTGGGCTGACCTTTACATTAGATAAACACATTTCACAGCTTCAACGCACCTGTGATTATCATTAGCACATCAGCATAAAATTGCCACATTTGGCAAAACACATCCCTTGCCAAGTGAATACATCTGCGGTATGCTCTTAGTAGGCATACTTACTGGTATCTTCTAATTGCATTGATGCAATTATTGCTTACCTGTATAAATGCTCAAGTTGATTAAGGAATTATTGGGGTTTCTTGGCACCTACCAAATGCAATTCATTTTAGAACAAACACAATGTCTTTCTTGATGAGATTAGGGTTTACATGGTAAGGCAATAGCTACAGCCAAATCCAGGACCTGCTTTTTTGTACTCTTCTATCTCCGCCTGTCTTTCCTACTTTATTGACCAAAAGACCAAACAACATGTAGCACAGCCCTCCCACAGTAGCACTGTTGAACATAACTGAAACCAGTGCAGTGTGTTGCAACAGATTGATTTCTGGATATAATTAGGGTCTCTGTTTTCTAGGTTTTCAAATTCCAGATTGTGTTGTTTTCATGAAGGATAGGCCAAACCATATTGAGGTACAAAGAAACATGAAAATGCAGTTGACTTCAGACCTTTTCATTGTGTGACTGGAAAACTATTATATTAATGGTTCCCCTTCTTGCTCTGAAACGTAACATACCTTCCCAGCCGGTGGGATCAGCTGTAGCTGTAACGTGCCACTCCACCAGCGCTCCACGGGGGAGGGCAGGGACTACAACATAAGTCTCCACACCACCCACACCTCCATCATCAATACCCATGTTCTCCTGTCCCTGACACACATGTACGGCAGAACAGTGGAGGTTAATGCTACACAATCGTCATGGGAGTAAATTTCATCATGAAGTTTGGAGCCTCCAGACATGTACCGGAAACAACAAATGGAATTGGGGCACTTTGTGATGACCTGAATATCAATTCTGGAATATCAAGTACAAACAAAATTACAGTTTTCACATCCTGCAGTGGAATGACATCACAAAGTTCACAGCTAAGCATGCAGCTCACTATTAGCTGTCTGTACTGTGTTACCCTGGGGGCGCTACCATCAACCTCCGTCTGTCCCAGGAGACGATGGATTGCACCCTGTTACCCCAGGCCACCCTGCTGCTTAAATAAACACGTAGCAGCCAGGATGAGCTCATTGCCACTGTTTCAGCTTCCATGGCAATAAGCCAGCATGACAAGAGCTCCAAATTGCAATTTAGTCCAAAATCAATTAACAACACAACAACATAATTAAAAAGACAAACATAACAGCATTTTCATTTAAAATACATGTATGGGCCACATAATATCTGGATAAGTTTCCATACATTAATTTACTAGATATCGTAGAATTCTCTTGTTGACTGTAAAAATGCTACTGAATAATGTTCTTATATCTTGTTCCGGATAGCTTTACAGCTTTCAACGTATAAATTGACAACGCAAAACTTAAATATAATGATATGCAAGGTGTTCCAATTTATTTTGTAGGAAGTTGGATGTTAAATTGGAGCAAATTGAAAAAAGAGTCAGAGGCAAATTTTTTTATTTTGGTACACACAGTTACATACAGTAGGACTTTTTTCAGGTCATAATTTTGTACAACGAATTCTGTCATCATCCTATATTTCTTGCTGTTACCTTTAACATTTTTATGCAAGTTTTTATTGTTTTTGTTATCATTTCTTTCCATTTACAAATCGTCCCCTCCAATCCTTTATGGTCCATTCCAATAAATTTCTTCCAGATACGTATCTAAACTGAGGCATCTGAGACATCTACAAAGGAAATGGGTAACCTACTACTGTAACAGCATTTTCCATGCTGTGAGTTTTTTTTATTGATAAAGTGACACAAAATCCTCTACTAGCCCTACCTGTCGATTCTGCTCCCAGGCAGCCTTTACAATGTGGACATAACGGATGTCTGTCACATAACAGATAAGAAGTCTGCTGTTCATAAGAGTGGCACCAGCACACATGGCAGACAGCACTCTCTGTACATGGCTCAGGGACAACCTGACAGGATGGACAAGAACAACCTGGTAGAGTACATGTACAAGTTTATTGTGTCACATCAAAACTACTCAGATATTGTCTGTGCAAGTCTACAGAATCCTACACTGGCAGAGTATCACACACTTGAAGTAAGCATTGGCACTGAGAAATATGTTTTCAATTCTGAATTCTTAAACTATGAAGAGTATCTTATACAATCTAATGTTAGGTGACCAAGTTATCCAAGGGATATTTCTATGTGAGGTAGTGCTCATATTATTTATATAATTATCACACAGAAGTTGTGGATTTTGAAATGTCTACTCATACAAGTTGAATGATACTTCAATCAATTGTCATTAAGCAGTTTCCATATGCTGGAGAAAACAATTATTACAAGAGAACCAACCTTGTCTGAGGAATGATGCCACCTTCCACTATCAGCATGGAGCTGGGACACAGAGGAATCTGTCCAGCCAAGAACAATGTCTCACCAACCTGGGGGTGGAAGGAAGGTCGGTCAGACTTGTACAGAAGTTCTTAAGCTCACAGCTAGAATGAAATTATAACTTAAAACAACAGAATGCCTAGCCTTTGAATGATGTCTTTCAGGTATTACAAGGATCTACGGCTTTGCTGGCATGTGGAAATAAATGATACATTGAGATTAGAGTTTAGGTCTTTTAAAGTATTTTTGGAGGTAAAAGCTCTACCAAATGGCCAATGATAAGTCACTAACTGGACATGTGTGTTCATTTGACCTTTGTAAGTTAAACTGGGTGTCCAGCAATAACTAAGGGCATACGATTGTCCAGAAAATCCTTCAAAGCATCAAATTTTCAGCATTGGTGAGAAAATGCTTTTTACAGAACATGACATGTATTATAGCATCTATATGAATGTGAGAGTATGTATCATACACATACAGTAATTTGTTTATCAAAATCCCTTTAGCAGCTTTTAATGAGTATATCACCTATGAACCTAAGCAAAGCAACGACAGAGCGAGAGAGTCTGAAGTAATAAATAGTCTTCTGAAATAACTTGTGTGACGAGAGTAAACAGTAAATATTGATTAAAGCATTCCTCAGGGCTTAGGGCTTATGAAAGGGACCTTTACGATTACAGCTGCAATGATTTCTACTTGTGGTCAATGCGAGATGGCAGTGAGGGTCTGTCATCCCCCTATCAATCTATCACTATCAAAATACCAAAGTTGACCACAGTAAATGAAGGGTTTCACCTTTTCCATGAAAACATAATAATCCAATTGTGTACCTCCATTTTTCAAAGGTCAACAAATGCCAAACAGAAAATGGGAAGTGCAAGCATGATATATCTACAGGACTTGGACTGGTCTCCTAGGTTGTGTATCTGCCTCTGTTCAGCACAACTTGGGTGAGGGTTGGCCTGAATAGATGAAACTAATTATGTGACCAACACATCATCATCAAACATGATTGATATGACTCACATAATCATCATCAAATGTGATTGACATGACTCACATTTTATTTAAAAAAAAACAGCCCTTAATCAGGTAAATTTCTGCCACAGCCTGCTGTCTCATGAGAACAGTAAGGTGTGGGGGGCATAGATACCAGACTGTGTGGGTTTCCTCGAGATTGTAGCATCTGTAATTTGCTTTCTACTAATGACTATATATCAAATACCCATTAAGTACTAACTTTTATAATGCAAGATTAGCTACCAGGCTATTTGTCTCCATATATGTCACTGAAAAGGTTAACAAAGGTTAATACTGCTGGCAGAACAATTTGACATGGACAGTAGTGATTGTAAATCAACACACACTGCACGTTCTGATCCAGGAAACCACTACGGGGGATATAGGAAACTATAGGAAAGGGCCTGTCTTCACCATTAGTCACTCTGTACTGAGAAACAAAAACACCTGTATGGTACGTTTATGATGATCCGCTATAGTTTCAGGCTTTAGATGTAAAGACGTACAAGAAAACTAAGTCTTCCTCTACACCTTAAGAGGCTGTGTAAATTCAACATGTGGTAAGAATAAGAAAGGTGAAACTTCTAGCTTCTACTGATGTCTGCTACTGGAGATAATATGTAATGAATGTGTTAATATGTCTCAAATAGTCCCCTTTCTGCAATATTGCATACTGGCATTTTAATTTTGAATTATCACCATCTTCAAAATAGCTTTTACATGCAAATTGCAGGAGTTTATTTTGAGCCCAGGTAGAGGAATAGAAGAGGCAATTTTGCTACATTAGTTGCATGTTTCCTGCCTAAGGAAAACTGCTGTAGCGTGTAAACCATTAACTTTATGGAGTGACGTAAAAGGCTATTTGACGCAGCAGGCATTATTTGAGTTGTTCACAAAAGCGTGGAAAAGTGCCAATTTAATCTTTGCAATGAAGTCAATAAAGTTGGGAATGATGAAGCAGATGTTTAAATCGGCAACACTGTGTACTAAATCATACTGACATATATCATGGGGGCACATCTGTTGTACATGGATGGTCAAAGCTATAGGAAAACACATGTACCGATGAGAAATGTTTCACTCTCTTTTTACAGCATTGCTTTTTGTACCATGAAGTTCAATATTCCAACCTGCTTGAAACAATCCTGATAACAACAGCTGTGGTTTGTACCACCTTTGACCAGAAGAGGCTTCATATCTGTGCGTCACAGTGTCAAACAGACATGAACATTGAAGTCTATGTGTGGTGCAGTCTTCTTAGGGAAATGTCAAAGTTTGATACTCTGAGCTCCTTATCAGTCTGACTCAGCTGGTTTAGTACCATAATCCAATTCTGGGTGATAATTTGATCTAAGACTTTACATATTTCTTGCTGGCAGGGCTATATGCAGAACTGCATCTGACTTATGAGAATGCATTGTTGCACGCTTGACAGATGCTACATTAGCTGTCCTAAAAGGCCATTTA
>LZCU01047010.1:2260-16603 GCA_001663935.1 Asymmetron lucayanum | reverse complement strand
AACTTCACCGGCCACGGGAGGAGTCTCGTCAACCGTCAGGCTGCCGGAAATCGCCTGGCCCCACAGGCCAACCTGTTGATAAGGGAGCATAGTGATGTATTTGCGTCATCTTTACATGCAACTCGAATCGTATTTATTTTTATTTAATGAACGAATGAAGCGGACGAACAACGTTATAGCCGTTATAGCCAATATACTCAAATCTTCTTCAGAGACATAGTATGCTGTTTCAGACACAAAATATTTAATCATCTACATGTACGTCAAAACATATCAGTATATTTGTGCTCTTCAAATTACTGTAGTGTACATTAGAACTGACTTACTGCATTCATCGCTGAAATGGTAAGGGTATTTGGTGCCCCATCTCTCATCGGTTTTACAAGGGAGTTAGGTACAGACATTTCCGTGGTATTTGTAACAGGGAAGATGTCGCACGCTCCGGGGAAACTTCCGTAGCAGAACGCTGAGTAGGCTATGGCATCCTTCAGTTCAATGATATGCCTGCATTTGGATGGCAAACACAATGGTTCAAGCATGTGGAAGAACACAGTTGTTCATATTATATAGTATGCAAGGTTTCCAGCAACTTATTGCATTAACAGAAAACATAGGGCATGATTTACCGTTAACTAGTACAGCCTATGCTGAGGTTTTTACAGGTCTCTAAATACAAGTGTTGGGCCTTCGGTGTATTAAAGCTGCTGTACTTATCATTACTTAGTATTTTTATACAACATATTACACTGCATCTGATAGAAAGTATACATATGCATATCGGATTTGACTTAAGTTGCAAGTTTTACACTTACCAATTTGCACTTATAGAATCGGCTGATTTTTGATAATGTGAACGTTCCCAATGCAGTGCAAGGGTACTGTTGCCGACCTGGACACCGACGCTGTCTATCTGTATAACAGGCGGGGTGATGTCCACTGTGAACCCGTCTGTAGAGAAGTCCAGTACGGTCCCTGCACCCGTGATGGCCCGGACTGTGGCGTAGTACTGCACACCGGGGGTTAGGGGGAGGAGGGACTGGGCCTGACCATGGCTACTCAGGCCTAAAAAATTCATAGGCAGTCTCTGTAGTTTTAACACATCAACAGGCAAATTACTTCATGCGTAGGACGTCACGTCTACTCTGTGGTAACATTTACAACGTCAGCCAGTTACCTACAATGCGGAAGAGGTTTCGATTGATGTTGAGTTAACGGATGGCACAAACTTTCAATACGGGGGGTCTTACATAGGCTTTGAAATGTGCCTCGGTGCTTGGCAACTCAAATGTCAACATATATACAGGTCAGCCTATCCTATGTTTCTCCAATTGGTAAAAAACCCTGCCATAAGCTGCTTCGTGGTACAGTTGTAGCATGTTTCCATTGTGTGTTATAGTACCATAGTAACAAATAAAATGTTATCATTCTTAAAGATTATTCATGCAAGAAACAAACAAACCTCCACCAGGATTATCCGTATGTTCCGAGAGAACGATCCCCGATGCAGTGAATGGCTGCACATCGTCCCGCCTCGGCTCCGTCCCCACCGCCCACTCGTAATGGGAGATACCGTGCTGCTCACTCTCAAAGCCGCTGAACTGGAGAAAGGAGTGCAACACATCGATCTCTGTTACAAACTAAACTATACAAACTAAAGTAAAAGGTAAGAACGAAAACATCGTTAAGTACCATCAGAGGAGCTGTCTCTGCCAAAAAAATCTATAGTTATGGCATGCCAACAATATAAGAGCTAGCAACGCATTACTCGAAGAAATTGAAAATATTTAGTACATATTAGCTTTTTTTTTACTTTGCAACATGTTTTCATTAGACTCTTACTTGGATTGTAACCGTTGACGCATCTCTCTGATAGTCCACATCCACAGCCATGGCCTGTTCTACTGTAGCCCACGTCTCCCAGCCGTCAGTCACTGTTCCCACCTGGTCAGCACGGACAACCTTAATGGGACTGGACGGAGAAAGGCAGAAAACCGTTTGTATAAATAGAATTATAATTTGGAGTCAACATAGACTAAAGAAGGATGAATAAATTCAGTCTTAGTATAGTTCCCAATTATCACATTCTCTGAGAGTACTTCGCAATTGCACCGACTAAATTGTTTCTGAAACTGGTGTTGCACCATCCTTTGCTTCTGTATCAATGATTCAATATGTAACATTCTTTTCGAACTGATCATACCAGTGTCAATGATTATGTGTAATATATGCAGTTTCATCAATGCTTCAAGGGCAGCCATGTACTGTTGATGATCAAATACCAAGTAGAACCTAGCACCATGGGTTTCTGTGAAATTGTGTAGTTTGTAAGAATTCATACCTGGACGTGATGTTTACTGAGAAGCTCCCCGCAGCATTTTCTGCCTTTACGGTTAGATAGTAGACAGGTGAGTTGGTAGTTTTATTAGTAAGTTGTAGGTTGAGATTCCCCACATAGCCGTCTGTCCCAGGACCAAGGCTTTGGTAATCGCTGATGTAATTGCCACCTTGTAAGAAAAGTTCTCTTTTACTAACGATGGAAGAATTGTAGTATTAATAAGCTTTTGGAAGTACCTATTTATTACTGAGTTCAGGTAAACGTACACTAGCAAACGGAGGAAGATACCTCAATGGACTGTGTTAGCTTCCATACCATACTTTTTCGGATGGATATCAAAGATACTTTGCTATGATGAAACAGCCTGTGACATTTAAATGCAGCTATAAAGAAACATACCCCTGTACGGTTTAACAGATATTCTCACCTGGAGTTGTTCCTACAGCCACCCAATAAGACACCACGCCGCTCTCAAAGTCCGTGGCCATCCATGCCGCCTGTATCCCCTGCAGGTCCGTGTGCAGAACGTAGCCGTCCTCCAGCTCCTCTGGCTCTCCGGCTGTCACACCGATCTTCACATGGACCATCTGGGGACAGTGATATAGTGCAGCTGTAACAAAGCTATCTATCTAAAGATGCATGATATCCCCATCTGTAATGACCAGTTCGTGTGTGCAATCGCTGTCGTGAATGCCTCAACATCGATTGGGCTATCCATACAACTATGTTTGAATTTTGAGTTTGAGTTTGAATTGTCTTCATATATTGTATACCTGGATGTCTGACCTTCATCGACGTGACAGTGGTTGTCGTTTAACTAACATTTTCCTATTTCTAAAAGTGTGGGTAACCGACTGCTTCACGGCACTGTGCACTATGCGAACTGTTATAGATTTCCTGCTTTAAGTTTTAACTGTAACACACACATATCTACACAAAAGCAGCAACAATAACAAGCAGACAATGATAAACATACTCTTGGGGGACTTGTGTCTATGATCACACCGTTGGTTTCGTGCACCGTGGCTGACCCGGCACCGTTGACGGCGGCAACACGTACAAAGTACTGCGCACCGTTTGCCAGATTGGGCAGAGCTGGTGATGTCCACGTGTTATGCCTCCCATCCACTTCAACCGTTTGTCCCCTGTATTATATCATTTGTAACACAGCGTAGTAATTCATGTGATCAACTCCATGCGCATCATCCAACAATGACATAGTAAGGTGTTAAGTAGTACGTTGTATTAGGGGTTGTATAAGGGACAAAACACAAGGCATTGTGTCATGAATATTCATGACATGCAAATGCAACATACCCATCCGCAATGAATATAGATGATGTAAATGGAAGAAGAAATAAAATCTATCCTATGTTGTATATGCCTTGTAGAACGACTGTCTTTCGTTGAGCACAGCGATGAAAAGAACAAACAAAATGTACTGAACCTTTCAGGATAGATTTGCCTCTTTGCCCCAGCAATTGTTCTCAGCACAGATATTCTGTAGCAATCGATTCCAGACTCGCTGTCCTCGAATACCCAGTTGGCAGATATGTGTGAAGCATCGGCCTGTAAGAGAATGGTGGAACTCTTAATGTATACTCAAAACAATGGTGGTATGGCACATACAAGGATATGTTAGATTTTTTTTGCTTTTTGCCCAGAGGCAAAATCACGATCAAAGTATGGAACACTGACATCACATAAGTTTGCTTCTGCCTAACTAAGTTCTATAAATAGTAATTTTGATAATTGATAACACACTCAGATAGTTATTGTAAAATATTCTTTTGTCTTGCTTTTGTGGTTAGCAGTAGGCATGAGAGCAACTCTAAGTCCTACCGAGAACGCCCTGTCCAGCCCTGGCTCCGCCCCATCCCCCAGGTGAACCATCACAGGCTTGGTCAGGTCCATGATGAAGCCATTAGATGACGTCACGGTTGATGCCATCGCCTGATTGGTCGCCTCTAGCTGAACAGACACGTGATCCCCGTGATGCAGGTGGAACTTGTGCCAGTTGATTTGGCTGGCGTCAGGCCCTACCGAGGTTTTCTCGTGAACGATTTCAGGAGATTGAGTCTTATTCTCTGTAAACAAAATACAAGTTATTTCGCGTTAACTGCAAAGAACTGAGAGCTGTTGTTAAAGATAACTCTCACGTACATAGTTACATCTGGTATTTTCACAAACATTCCAGTAACATCATCAACATCTGTTGAAAGTGCGGGAATATTCAGGCGTTGCGAACAGATTCTTTTACATTTTTGGAAGCAATTCAATTGTTTTGAAGAGCTACTACATACCCGTATCAGCTAAGGCATGGTTTGTCTACTGAAGAGAAAGTGTACCGTTCGCCCTATACAGACTGGATATCGATCATCAGAAAAAAGCAATCCTGCCTGCCTATAAGCAATCACCAGAAGCTTAAATGGTTTTCCATTCAGTTCATCACTCCAGGTTCATATGATAGAACACAAAAAGCTCATTATGTTGTCATGATGTCACCTCCAAAAGAAGAGGTCCTGTGCACCGTCACGGAGTAGTCTTTTATGTGTGACTCCGGGTCGTTGTAGCCGTCCCAGTTGGCGGACACGGTGGAAGGTTCAGATGAGAACTCCAGGTCTGTGTCCGGCTCCAGTCCGTTCCGTAAGGTTCCTTCCACCGGTGGCGTAGCATCAAACAACACTTTTTCAAACCAAAACAATGTCCTCATTATGTTGCTGCGTTTCCAAAGAGGTATGACAAAAAGTAAGATCATTGAAATAGATTCTTTAACGTCAGAAACAACCCAAGCTATTTGATGAAATAAAAAAAGATGACTGTAAAAATAATGTTTACACGTGAATTCTTACCTCCGTCTGACGACGCTGTAACGTTCAAATTTTTGTGCCCATTGTTGACTGCCACAAGAATGGAGTAGTAGGTTGAGTTGTGGACCATCTGTACGTCTGCGCATGCCTCGGACGCCGTATGAGGATACTCAGTTAGCGGAACCACGTCATCAATACCGGGGTCTGACCCCACTCCCCACAAGTAGTGACCTGCATGCACAGAAAAGTGTTAAGTACCAAAATCATCGGGGTGAAGAATACGTGTGTGGTTTTGAATTCTAGCAAATTTCTTCCAACAATTTACTTATGGTCTAGTTCATCGGGAAAAAGATAATATTGCTAGATGCTTGTGGCAGTAAACATTACATTCATCCATCCATCTACCCATCAGTCCATCAACGTTAACAGTTATCAGTATAAACACTCTATGCTTTGTCACTAAATTATTACTGACGAGTTACTTACTCAGACCACTCTCCTCATCATGAAAGTCCTTCCAGTTGGCACATATCGTGTAGGGATCAGAGGTGAAGTCCAGGTCATGTCCGTGCACGCTGCCATCGTTCAGGATCCCAGCTACAGGCGGGGACGTGTCCACGAGAATCGGAGACTCGGCATGCCCGATCTCACGGAGGTCAACTGTTTGGGAATGGGATTCGATTAAGTATGTGCATTTCTGCCGTTACTACTGCGACTGCGCTACAACGATGATGCTGATTCCATCAATGTGCTAATAAATGAAATTGCTAGTGGTATAAAAAGTCCGTACCATTGTTTATTGCCCGAACTTTGACCCACGCCGGTATGCCGTCTGGTATGTGGAAGTTGATTGACGTGTGTGTTGTGTTGCCATGGCGATACCAGTCCATCAGGTGTACGTCACGCTTGCTTCGTCCGAGACCAAAGTCAATCTCCCGGATGTTGGAGAGGGGATCACTTCATGAAGACAAAGAAGATAAGCTCACAAATTTGACGATTTGAAATGCTTTGGCGTGACCAGTTTCTACCTCTTGGTCTAGGGTCCCATGTAAGAAAATTTCTTTACATGTCTTCATTTTACAATATGACTAGATCAAAGAAGTATCTCTGGATTACGTATACAACCTGTACGTGAGAAAACCCTGATACATGTACCATACCTGACATTATACTCTGCTGAGATCTCGAAAGTCTCATCATCATACTGCACACTGTGGACGTGATGTACAAATGGCGGTGTGTTGTCGATAATGTAGGGCGTGGTGTGGCAGATGGTTGTTGCCATGACTCCTCCAAACTCAATGTTGTTGATTGCTCGGACGGTTACATGATAGATTCCGTCTTTATATGGAAAATATAGCAGATTTTAAGGCTGTTGGCCACATTCAAGAATAAACTACCAATGGTTAATGGTTTTACACAGATAGTTCAGCTGTATTAACTGATCTTAACGTTTTCCTTACTTCACAAATGTGTAAAACAACACTAATATTTCATCAAAAAGGCATTTTTTTCTGAATTTATCTAAACATCACTGACCATACCTTCCAGTAAGAGGGGACTTGCCAGTCCCTCGTGCGTCCATTCAGACACGTCGAACAAGTGCGCATGCGGGTCTATGTGGGGATGAACATCTTGTCCGCACGGAGTCGTCCCAACAGTCCAGGAGTATCCATGGATACCGGTTTCGTTGTCATGGAAACCATCCCAGTTCGCTACGGAGGGCATGTAATTAAAGGTTTCATTATTGCTTGAAAAAGGCGATGTAATCCTTCAAGATAACGTCTGGCCTACGTACGGGAATTAATGTTAGTTTGTATGGGCGGTGCATGATAAGTCTAACAGCATGTCATCCGGTTCCGACATTATGACTTGACCCTGACAATAACTTGACTAACCTGACACATGTCTGTTGGCACGTGTGTATCGCATATCCACAAATGGCTCATGTCCGTTGAACACTGTTCGGGATCCCTCGCCATCAGCTATCCACCTGACGACATAAAGTGCTCGTGTTTGCAAATTCCGACCTCTCATTTTTTGTCTACATATGACCTCTTAGAATTATGGGAACTCTTTTATTGACGAAGACACATTTAGACCAGCTTCGACAGCAAAGCATCTAGCTATCTATCTATTTATCTACCTTTCTATCAATCTATCTATAAAATATCCTAAGGCAGAGTCACCATCGCCCTTATACCTATGATTGGGCAGCGGCGTCTGTTCGACACATTTGAAGACCTCCCAGTGGTCCAGGACAAAGTTCCGACAGTCCTCCGTCATCAGCTGGTCCATGATGACGTTCGCCAGCGGCCCCGGGCTGGGCGGGGTGAAGTCAGCAAGGACACCGCGGGACGTCAGCGTGTTCACGTAACCTGGTGGTGGGGAGGATATGTATATATACAGGCAATTCTTCTTATGCCAGCCCTGCCATATCATACTGTTATACCCGTGAATCACATCGTTTTCTGGTCAACGCTACGCTACCTCTATACATGTTCCGCAAGCTGTGATCTGGTAACTGGGAAAATGGGAACGTTCCAGTTATAGTAAACATGAGGCAGTCATTTACAACTCCTTGTGTTTTTTGCAAACCTTAGTATCGCCTCTGACAGCTTCTGAATGAAGTAGATATAGACCGTATTAGTTTTTAACACCACACAATAATAATACATGAAGTAATAAACTACACGGAATGTACCTAGTGCGTTTCTGAGGAAGAAGTTGAAGTAGTAGAGGACATTGTGTCTCAACTGTAGATCCCCGTGTCGGAATTCCACTGCGTGTCCAACGCCCAGCCGCTCGAAATTATGGAAATTGCCGACCTGCAGGGAGCGAACAACGTATTGGAATCGACCGACTAGTACAAGCAATCTTTTTTAGGGAAACCATGTAAACATGTAAAAATATGCCCATTATGTTATCGTCGTCAATCCCATTCTTTGAATCCCTTTCTTGTTATCCACATTACAGACCACATACCTCGTGCATCTCCACACCATGACCCTCTATCTCCTCCAGTAGTTCGCAGTCTCCGTCCCCGTAATCATAGTTGAAGCTGAGACACCTGGACGGAGGAAGCTTGAGACATTCTGAGGCACACTGGTCCGGGATTTCAGTCCTTAATCTTTCAACGGGAGCGGAGAGCAATTTTCCCAGCCTCGGACCTTCAACACAACGAAATACTAAATAAGTTACCGCTGGGAACATATCATAATCAAAGTTAAAGTCTCTATATAGCTGACAGTAGCCATGCTCACATACCAAACGAATTACAATGATGGACCTAAATGCATCGATGGTTTTTGCATTACAGCTTGCATTTGTACCGAACCAATGACCAGGGATAGTAGTTGAATAGTGTTGAGCAGTTGAAAACATTAGTTTCCCCTATCTCTAACCCCCTCCCCCATGTGCCATGGCCAGTGACTGGACGTTGACACTTACGACCTATGAAGTGTGTGAATAGATCACCTGTAAACCTTGCCAAAGAAGATAGTCTCTCTGGACTATTTGTCGTGATTGCCGTCGTAGAGACTTCATGCCATGTCACCACCTGATCACCGTAGACCTCTCGGCCATAACCGACGGATGCCTGAAATGAAGGTATATGTTTGTTCTGTAAGTTAAGCCAATTACGTTGTATCATATGGATTAAACAAGAGCCAACTAAAATTGTTACGATTTCAATCTAAAGACATCTCACAGTGAGGTGCCTTCCTGTTAGTAATATATACATATTCCAGCAATATACATACATTAGAGTATGGAGTGGAAGACTGAATGATGTCCACGTACACTTTTAGTAAATATGGCTGGAGAAAAAATTCCATATCGTACATACATTGTGCACATATCATAGTGGAAATAACGTCTGTTTTTATAGTTATTTGGATTAGAGCAAACTGCAGATTCTTTACCAATTTTTGAATGATCTGAGAATCGTCGTGAGCCACAGCTGACGCCCGGAGTATGTTGGGATGGCTCGTAGTGAGGAAATAAGGAATGACCCGCCCTCCAGGTAAGGTGACGTCATAGGTGGGTAGTTCGCAGGTGACCTTGGCGTCTGAACCCTGGGAGTTCCTTCCAGTGACGGTGAAGTACAGAGGCACACCTCCTTTCATTTCCTAAACATGGTCAAAATTAAAGTTTCATTCAAATGGACAGAGACATACATGTGCGTTAAGTAATCGACAATTTCTGCCAAGATCTTACAATGAAGCACAGCTAAGCTTGCCTTGGTAAAAGCAATATCACAATGAATCAGCTGTCATCGGAAAATTTTCGATTCTGTAATTTCTGACAGGATTTATACAGATCTACGCCATGGGGCGGTAACTATTACCCGGCAAAGGTTTCAAAAAGCAACTAGTAACAACAGTTTTCTTCAAACATAATAATGACAGGAGTGACAATTTAAATGAATACCCTGAAAACGACGTTTGACGGTCCACCGAGATCTCCGTTTCTCACTATGTCATTTCCACCTCTGTGCGTTCCAACATCGTAAGTCAGCTTCACTTGGCTGGCATCATCCTCGGCTGCTACGTTCAGCTGAAAACCGGGTTCCACGATGTCGCGACCTGCAAGCTGCTGAACTTCGCAATGTGTAGTGACTGCTGCTCTCCTCTCGTCCTTTGTTGCGTTCTTGGTAAAATTATCAATGCTTTTAATGTAACATGTTCTCTTCAATTAGTACCTTTGGTATCGACATCTTAGAAACAATATGAAACGTTCTTATTAGAGGTTACTCTAACTTAAAATTGTTGGGGGGAATGCATGTATATGCCAAGATAGACAACACTGAAAACCACTTTAAGATTTAAGTGGCTAAATTTTGCGGCTAGAGAGAACCAAGGCAAAATTTCAGGTAATTCAAGGCGTGAGCTCTCTGTGAACACAAGGTGTACAATTAGAATGTGGAGTACACGGTTTGAAATGTTTGCGGTCATGCTGTGTTCACGGTAGAAACGCAAAAGACAGCGAACTTAAAGATTCAGTGAATGATTCACGAATTGTATTACTTACATCAAATGTAAATTTCCTAAACTTTGGCGGAGTAAGGTCCGGCTCTGGGAGTCCTGCGTTGAAAATGTTTCCTATGACAGGTGGTGTCTCATAGTGCCAGATCGTGATGTCGACCATGATCTCTACTTTTCCCAAAAGTTCGAATTCCAGTTTCACGATTCCTCGCAGTTCGAGCCGCAGTGGAATCATAGCCATGTCCATTCGCGCACTGCAAACATGCAGCAATTCATGTATTGAGTTAAAAATGAATTTATTTAGACATCTAGTCTCCTTATTGAGAGTCGTTTCAATATAGTAGTCCAGACAAATTCTTCAACTTGCACCAATAGGACCAGGAACACAAAGTAGCTTTAGAATGACATGTTTCTCTCTGTGATTTTGTGATGGAAACACGACTGTTGGCATAAATCATTCCGATATGGATCACATCGCCGTAAAGCTTTTGACGACATCATTATATGCACACTCTGGAGAGTCAGATCCCGACAGTTTCTATCAGATTATGATGGTTGAATATGTTTTCGGACATTCAACAAAGTCATTTGGCATGGTGCAAGGACAGGTACCTAGGTGTCACAAAGCATTTGACAGAAAGGCGCAGTTACAAATTCGTCAGTTTAGTGTAGTTTCAGAAAGTTGCCTTTAATTTAACCTTTCCCAACACAATGTGTTATGTATTAATTTTCACATTCATTATAGTGTTCTTGTTTCGATATGTTTTTTCCTTTTAAATCTATGTTTCCATTACCAAAATGGTGGACATTATATCGAAGGAACCTTTTCGTGAATTTATCACACAAGCACGTATACGTAGCTTTATCTCACCCAACATTTAACGGGAACTTGCTGAATTCGATTTCTGCCCTTGTTGGAAATTCAGTTGTCAAGATTCGCCCTTTCAGCAGCAGCTCTCCACGCAACAGTAGCAAATCTACTCTTAGACTTGCATAAGCAACAGCACCGACGAATGGCGTTACATGGCCCTGTAAAAATAAGTTTCAAACGAACAGACAGCATTGGAGGTACAGCGACATCACACTACAAGAAGTAGCAACAGTTATTTAACTCTGCTGCTGCTGAAGGCACCAGTTAGACAGCCGAACCGGTAACAGGTATTGACATTCTTCTTTGTATAAATACTATTTTTCCACTAGATGATATGACATATGATTACTCCACTCTTATTGTTCGACAACAGAACATCGTAATTTTGTTTCACAAAAATAAGTCAGCAAAAAGAGTGATCATGGGAAAACGCACATACTCTCTATAACCTCCATTCACATATTACCACCAGATGACATAAATCTACCTTTTTGAAAAACATTGTGTTGCAACAGAATTCTGATACCACAATCCTCAGGTATTCACGTGTTACCTGATGGTAGTATGTGAGTGGATGGAAACTGATGGGAAAGTAATCGGTAAAACCTAATAATTGTCAAAAAGGATAACATACCGAATGAACAACATATCTTAGTCTTCAAACATTTCTATCGATGAACGCTAGGTTATCAAATCAGGGTTATAATGGGAATGATTTAGATATGGTGTATACTATGCATGTCACTGGTTTAGTGAAGATATGCTGGAACAAAAGCTTTGCAGTCATTGCATCTGTTATTATATCTAGGCGTTAAGAGCATTTCTAGTAATGTCATACATGTCTCAAGTAGAAAAATAATGGTGGACATCAGAAAGCATACTGTCAAATAAAATATATGTGGATACTCACATAAGCAGACATTTTCGTCAAAGAGACCCCGGCTTCCAGAGTCGCACCGATGTACCCACCAACTCCAAATCCTTTAAGCCAATGACACTTGAGTTGTCTTATTTAGCAAGATACAATAAGGGGTTGTATCTACAGCTAAGACCAACTTAACGACTAACGCATGATGAAATAGACGGACGTAGACCCGTCGCCTTATGCCGTCTACCGCAGCTGGCAATGAGTAACACTTTTGCAGCTAATAGAGAGCATATCAAGACTTCAAAAAGAACGAGTTGTCTACGAACAAAATATTCGGAAATTTGATTCATGGCTGTGATAATGTGTATCAGTATTGAGTTCTATTCCATCTCAAACACCGTGCTTTCGTTTTTCAGCAAAGTAAGCTAGTTTGTGGTGAAAGTTAAATGTGCATGGCCTGTCAGCTCTAGCAGTAGAATGAATTCTGACTACTGCCGTCTTTCTCTCAAATAAAGTGAATATGGTAGACAAAAGAATTTCTGGTAATAGTATATTTTATCATATTATAGTAATGACATGCATTGGAAATGATAGTTGTCTGACTTGAACTTACCTAGGTTCATAGGAATCAGCCCGAGTTGGAATGGAACCCTGACATTAAAGAACGTCTTGTCCCATGGTCCCAGAGGAAATTTTCCCACCAGGAAACCGTCTATCATATCCAGCTCTATACCTAGGTCCGGCAAGGTCAGCTGGATAAAATCTATGAACTGAAAAATACACTTTGATTAAATGGAGATGATGACATGCAAACCGTATAATTTGACAGACAGCTTATACTAAAGTTTAATTTTTGCATCAGTTTGGTCGTTGACCATTGTAATCTCCAGATTCACAATAAATGAGAAAGTACAATGTCGATCAATCAAGATGTATACTCTTTTCTCAGATGTACACCGGAATGTTGCACTCATATTGTTACAATACGTCGTTTCTGCTACATTAAAGCTGTCAAAAGTCCTTTCTATGAATGTTTTAAGTTACTCTGCGATGTTGTATTTGCTTTGATATAATTTAATCAATGTTGTTAAAACGGATTAAGCCAATGAGCTAGAAACAACTGAAGACATGCATTTGCTTCGGGTACATTTCGAACCAATTGATACCGATCGTTTGGCGGTTAACTTCAACCTTCCCTCTGTACTCAATTACAAACGACAGAGTTATAATGAAACGAACACTTACGGCTCCTTTAATTGCTATTCTGAGTCCGTCGATCAAGCTTGAAAGAATTTTTGGTAAATTGCCCAAGTTCAGGCCTGGAAGACTGCCCAAGTTCAGGCTTGGAAAATCGTCCAAGTTTAAGTCAAAGCCCGGAAAGTTGCCAAATTGGAGGCCAGAAGAATCTCCCATGTCTAGGCCTGGAAAAGTTCCAATGTCTAGGCCTAGAAAGTCTCCAATGTCTAGACTCAGGAAATCTCCAATGTCTAGGCCTGGAAACTCTCCAATGTCTAGGCCTGGAAACTCTCCAATGTCTAGGCCTGGAAAGTCTCCAATGTCTAGGCCAGGGAAATCGCCTATGTCTAAGCCAGGAAAATCTCCAATGTCTAGGCCTGGAAAATTGCCCAGGTCAAGGCCCGCAGAGTCTCCGATGTGTAGGCCACGAATATTCAGGCCACAAGGACGGTAGAAGGAGATTTCCTTCTCTAGGTCTCCCAATGTCATTTCCATCAATTGCACTGTCAAAGACAAAGTAGGAAGACAGATTGACTCAAACGTGCACTACTGTCAAGTAGGATCGATGCATCATTATAATCTTCCTTGGCAAAGTTATCTTAAACACAGTCATAGTTTTGATTTTGCGCATGTACAGGTTTCAGATTTGTGATTCAGTTACATTTACAGTCATGATATTCGACAGCAATAAAATTTTACTCGGCAAATACCTTTGTGTATCAACAATATGCTTCAAAATCTGCAGTTAATGCATCTAAAAAGATGCCAGAGATATACATTTAGAGGTTAGGCCATGGGCACTTCCCGTCAGCTAATGAGAGCTCTTTATTTTCCGGGGTTATATATCTGTAAGTGAGGAAGGGACACTGGGATTGGCCACGAAACAGGGAGGTATATCTCTGATTGAGACAGGGACACTAGGATTGGTCAAAGAACAGGGAGGTATATCTCTGAATGAGGAAGATGTTGGGGTCAGACAGCCACAAACACCATGGGAATGCCCTGCTGCCAAAGGACAGCATTCACCACACCAAGCCTGCCCCTTTGCAGACAATGCACCTGGCATGTATCAAATCAAATTTCTGATGCTGTTGAAACAAGAAACAAACTCTATACCTGTATCAGAAAAATAATGAACAGCTATTTCATTTGATGTCATAATAAGTGAAGAAGCTTCGGGGAAGTGTCCCATAGGCTAAGACAGTTACACCACGGCTTTGGCACGGCTTCTTGAAAAT
>LZCU01046390.1:2963-13894 GCA_001663935.1 Asymmetron lucayanum | reverse complement strand
TTCAATGGCTTGAAAGCATATACATTGATGTCTTGGTTATTGAACTCACTTTCGTCCTTTTTGGCCGGCCTCCGCTTTTCCCCAATTTTCGTTCGTGTGGCTGTTTCTATTTTTTTATGTCACGTGAAATTGTCAGATCTGGGTTTGAATCCCTGACAGGCCCCGATGCTGTATCTTTGGGAAAGGCACTTTATATTTGCTCACTTCACTCAGATGAAAATGAGTACCTAGCTTCGGTTAGGGACGTCCGTATTATAGGAAGTTAAATGGAGGTCCCCTGTTTGAGGACATGAAGACAATCCATCCAGGCATTCTTGACATATCTTGTCCAGTGACAGACAGACACACACACGCACGACCGAAACCATAACCTTCTGACGAAGGTAAAAATCATGTTTGTTTTGCATACCCGGCAAACCGTCTCAAGGCGTACCACACCAGGTTTGTACAGACGAGTACAAGCTGCATATCTAGACTGATATATTAAATCCACACACCACTCTTTTTGATAAGCGTGGTGGGCTCCTAACGTGCTCTTCTCAAACACATGACCTCCATTTAACGTAGTAAAATGACAGAAGCTAGGTGCTAATTTTCACCTGAGTGAAGTGAGGAAATAGGTGTAAAGTCCAAAGGGCAGAACAAATAAAGTGACCTGTCAGGGATTCGAATTCAGTACCTTCAGATTGAGAGTCATTCACCCTAACCACAAAATCACCTTGACCTATAAATATAAACAAAAAATCACACCAGACAGTGTAACACTTTAAGGTTTTATTCAACATATCGTATCTTGATTTTCCACAACTTGTTCATAAATGAACAAATCCAGGTCACTTCTGTATACCTCATTTTATGGTAAGGCAGCATTCTAACCTTTGATACTTTAAAATTGCTCCTCAGGATCGTGTCATTTCAGTTTGTGTGTTAACAGTTGTATAGGACCTTACGAAATTCCTGTACTTTCAGTGCATCACTAAAGTACATTAAAGTACTATCGTAGAATATCTGTGTTAGTAGAATCCATAGTCAAACGTTTTTAGCCTTTTATCCAACACAAAAGTTGATTGTAACTTTTGTGTTGTTGGATAAAAGGATAAAACCTTTGACAAAGTATTATCTATTATATTTCGAGCTCTCAAGACTTTGGTCTAACGTTACTGTAATTGTAATTTCACGACTCTTATATCTGAAAACTCCTTTCATAGCTGAACAGTGTTTAATTGTTGCATGCGCAATTTCATATTTACAATAAATTACATACATTTTGAAGGCACTAGTCTATATATAGCCCTCTAGTTAAGTAGATCAGCATGAAATGAATAAATAAATGCTACACCAATATGTCCAAAGTGTACATTTGAGATAATACTTATCGTGCAGTCACAGAAAAGCACGGTCAATCGCTGCAGTCTGTGCTAATGAAGCCATTGGGATCATGTGATCGTGAACAATACGAAACAAAAGTTTTAGTTTACTGCACTTTTCCTTAAAACATCATGTTACAGATTTATTGCGAGCCACTTGTCTACGGTATACTGGGGGAGGGAGACGAAAACCGGTCAGGCACTTCAAATCTAATATATGTTTATGCAGCAATCGGCTTTGCTGCACACACATGAAGACTGACAAATGGGTTTTGGTACAATGCCAACGGTATTGACACCAAGACGGCTGTTGGAGCGAGAAGGATACGCCAAGGACCCTTTGTCGATCATTTTATTGTACACACAGCATTTCGTCCACTCGTTTAACGATGCAATCGACATCTATACGTTTATAAACCTAAGGATTTTGTCTTGTTTCAAAGACGAAGTAACGTATATGTGTTGTCATTAAAGAAGTCACGGGGCCTGTCCTTTTTTATACAGATCCATGCACGTTAGAGGCGTTGTATCCATAGGATATTATAGGGAAGCTTCTATCCAAGATAGTCGTTCCTCTGCTGTACGTGAGTCGTCCACAGCTTATCCTCCAGTGTACCTAAAAGAACGAGATATACACACTGTATTGTAAATGAATAACTGAATAGAATTCAAATTGTAGTTGTAATTTTGTAGTAGGGAGGTTTTCCTTATGAAATCTTTTATTATAATGACCTGTCTTCGTACAAATCCACATAGAATGTGAAGCGAAAAAGTTGGTCAATAGAGCAAACTGGCATCGTCAATGATGAAGCTATACGAGACAACGTGTGATATTTTAGTAGTCTACCTAGCTGTTTTTGTAGCCGAATATATTTTGACACGGAGGGATTGCTAAGCCATTGCCTTGCAACATACTCTACATCACCATACCTTACCATAAAAACCATATGATGAACCCAGCCGTGAAGGCTGCGAACGCAATGCAGATCATCTCGGTATAGTCGCCGACTTCAAAGCCGTCGTTCCCGTCCAGAGGCCGCAGGAGGCAGGCGTCGCACACCGGCACGGTGTTCCCGCACAGGCCCCGGGTCAGCGCGTCTTCGTGCGCCACGTGGAAGATGTGACGTTCCATATCTGTAGTGCATACGGGAATTATCATAGGCCAAATATATATATATATATATCTTTATTTATGTAACAGTAATGGTTGGGATCCAGGACAATTGCGGTTGCAAAAAGTAGTAGTGGTTTACATGCACTGTTTCTTATACAATACTTATGCAATTAAGTATCCCTTGTAACCAGACTAGCGGGTCTGCCCGCCAATCTCTCCGGCTACCAGGGCGTGCAACGTCGGGCAGGCTGTACATGCAGCTAACGTTAGCCGAAGACATCGGCGTGTAGACCCGCTAGAGTCTTGGGAACAGTAAATGTCGTTTACATTTGGTCTCTATAACCTTCTAAATGTGTAAAAAGGAAAGAAAAAAAACACTTATTAAAATTCCTCGGTGATAACTACTAGTAATTGGCTTTCCTCAAACATGCATTAGCACGAGACCGATGGCTTCACGCCCCCTCCGAAGGGCTGCAACCCCTGCAATTAGCGTGCAAATCGTCCGTTCCCACTGAGACCAATTTACTTGATTTCCATGAAGAAAACATCACCTCTCCGACGCAGCGTGACGTTTTCAATATAAATTACGTCTGGTTTGCTCCCATGACAAAGAGATATATCGATGTGTATTGAATGGACTCCGCTACTTCAACGGAAAAGTGTCAACTTCGACCACCTCACTGCGGACGGACAGTGCAATAAAGTATGCATGAAACTCGGCCACACAGAGAACCGACAGCTCTCCAAAGATGCCAATGTCATGTCATAATCATCGTCATATTGTCAAAGTCGTATCACCTCAAAGTCGTATGGTTAGAATCAAAATAGCACAGGTTATAATTCCTATCTATCTAGCCGTCGATGGAAATATAACAACTCAGCGGTCGTTGCGACACAAATTTTGTTCTTGTTCACACAGAAAATATGTAAAAAATCCGCAGGACCTTAGGCTTTGAGTGATTTTAATATGACATAAAATGCCATGCACCATGAATTCACTCGCTTAATGACCGACGGCAAAACAATATTCACAGTCCTTAACATAATTGATATACTTTTTTCGATCCCGTTTTATGGGGGCACGATTGATCTCTATGGACCATGTTACGCGTTGCGGGCGTCCCATGGGTTACAGAGTCAAATACGATCAATGAATTAAAGACTGGTGTAGCATGCTTAAACATGCTTCACTATCTGTTAACTGCTGCAATGCGGAAAATCCCACAATAAACGAACCATGAAAACGGATATTGAAAGATGGAATAAAAGAATACAAGACTTGTTTGACGTACCCATTTTTTCTGTCATGGTAGGGTCCTTTCTTGGAGAATGGTCGCCATCATTTGCCGGCAGAATCGTCTCTGAAAGAGATAGACCTTCGTCGTCATTCATACCGTACAGTTAAAGTAACAACGCCGTCCACTTATTGGTCAAACAGATAACCGATGAAAATTACCGCACATGAACACTGAAGCACCATCGAATGGGGAAGACCATAATGACAATTAGATATAATTCAAGGTCATTCACAACAGTGTTGAAATTCATCATCGACATTTTCGGAATACTAATAAACGTTACTTTTAGCTGTACTGTGCACTTCTGTTATTTCTATTTAGTGACAATATTAGATTGTGACATAATTCGGTGGTGCTGCTGCTTTTTCATCTTGTATAACTCGCATAAGATACGGCTTAGAATGACATGTTGATAGTTGAACTCTGGATAATTGCGATATTTCCCCCCACCATTAGTTTTATTATTATAGGGTATCACTCTTGACTTATGGTACCATATGACAGGATATCGCACGCCAGTGTTGAATTATTTACACATTTTCCTTTATACCTGCGCGCTCTTGTGTATAATTGTAGATTGATGTATCGCTGTTGATGTACTTTTGGGAATTGAATCAACGTAACGGTGACTTTTATCCAAGTATCAAATGGTTTACTGCTATCAATCGTTTCACCGCATTTTATAAGAGCGTACACCTTGGAACCAGTAGGTCAAATTAATAGTACACGTCGGGTAAGCGTAATCCAGATGCTGAAAACGCCCGTAAACTGGAATGATAGATACTAGTACATTGTCGATGGAACGTTGACGGCAGACATGTAATTATCATATGTGACCATTAGATAGCACATAAAGCAGCACATTTTCCGTTTCTGTAGAGGAGTGTGTTATTACAGGGACGTAATGCTTGCCTCTCGACTTACAGCCTAAAAAGGGTAATGTGCGAACGTGTCTGGGATTCAAATGCCGGCGCTTTGTATTATATGAAGCTTAAGATCAGGACCAGCAATGGCGAGTAGCAGGGCCATCAACGCACTCGACCACGGCGAGATGTCAAGTGGACATACACGCACATTTATTGATGAAGAATAGGAATGTGATGAGTTCAGTCGAGTACTTGACTTTACACGTGATACTCGTATCCGAACCTACAATTGCTTCTCAACTGTTTTGTTATTTTATGCAAGCACAATATAGAGTGTCGTACCGATTTTAGAATATGTTTGAATGAAAGTAATAACTTAATGTCTGCAGGTGCAAAGTTTTGACGTAGTTCTGTCGCTTGCAATGCCTGCTTGGTGAGAAAGCGTTTGTTCTTAAATCCGATGGCTCTCAACCGCCCCCTCCCCAAACAATGCATCTGTTGATTTCCTTAGAAATCTTCCGGCACAGACACTTTTCCACTAGTTCAGTGCACATAACTGGTATGTTGGACTTCCAGTGAGAAAACTCGCTAAAACACTTTTCTTAAAGATTATACTGTGTTTAAAGAAACGTGTGTTTGTATAAGTGTTGGCATCTGTTGAAATAAAAACTACGAAACAGTGCTGTTGACCAGTGCAATCAGACTAATAACATCACAATAATCCTATAGGAGAAACCCTTACGCCCGGTGTTGGGACAAACCGCTTTACTCAATTGACTCCTTCCGCATCCAACAAATCACGAAAACATAGAATTTGTTTTATAAAAAAGGAAACATAGAACGCAGTAATATTACAACAAGTAACACCTTGACCTGTCTGCTCTTCGTGACTGGAAATACCATACTTTTGTCGAAACTTCTCACAGGAAAAAAATGGCCATAGAAAAACGGTCGGAACTACTTTTCTTCCCACCAAATTACACAGTGCGCATGCTTCGAGTGACGTCTGTGGTAAACCCACGCACTTGTGATGTGAGGTAGACGCGCTTCGACCTGCACACTAAGAGGTGGTTAACTCGGTCTGCCTGCTACCTTGGTCTCTGTCAGGCCCAATTTCGCACTTGAAGACAGAGGGTGACTCATCAGAACAAAAGTCTGCGTCAGAAAGACGGTTAAAACGGTTGGTTTACCTTTCCATTTTGTACTTTGGGTAAAATGTGAGTCAACAAGAAAATGTACTGAAGTCGCCGAGATTAGGCGTTCACATTAGAAGTGTTTCTGATTAGTTATTGGTACTGTCGGCAAAATAAATTTCCTTGCTCTGAGGTTGGGGTACCTGCAATTCTGAATGTAGCTTGGTGGAGAAAATCATGATATGATGTACCCAATGTGTACATAGTAAGGAACGGAGATAGGAAGTATGAGAAAGAAAGATTGTTAATGAATGTCTGATCTACTCCTTAATTTTGTATGACTTGTAAATGTCAATCAAAATGAAAATGTGAAAGGGTAACTTTGAAGAGGCCGAGATTAGGTGTTTTCAATATAACTGCTACTGATTAGTTTTTGTTTTCGTATACCAACGTAATTCAAACATAATGCTTTGTTCTACGAGTTTGAAGTATCTACAAAGTTGAGCGTACCTTGGTGGACTAGTTCATAGCAAAAAAGAGGAGTTTTAGGAGAATTTCGTGCTGTAAGATTAGAAAGATTGGGATGGGCTTGGTAGGACAAACATTGCGAAAAATGAAGGCTTGGTCACTTTTTTCATTTGGCACTACTTGTAATATGTAGTATCTAAGCCTGGTATTTTAAATAAATTCTTAAAAGAGGCCGACATAGGGTTTTCACATCTGAAGAGCTACCGATCAGTTCTGTTATTGCCGACCGATGAAACTGTTGTTTGTAATTTTTGCTACCAAGATTGGCGACTGTGCATGGCTTAACAAGCTTCACAACATAGTAACATGACAAGGCGTTTTACGGGCTAATTTATGCCGATTGACAAATGTGAAAGAAGTTTGTGGATAGGATGTGCTTTAGTCTTGTCTCCTCTCAGCTTTGGCTATGCTTGACCCCACTCCACCTCATCTTTTTGTAACTGTTTTCCTGAATTTGTAGTCAGGTACGGTAGTTTTGTCCAAGAAGGAAGTGTTGCTCTTATAAACAAATTTATTTTAATTCTGACTATTGGATATTTTCTTTCTCCTAAAGCTAACTGAATTTCTTGAAACATATTTATTGCCCTCTTAGCGCAGTGGTACAGAAAGTGGTCCTGTAGTATTTTATTCCTCCCTTCTTGGTTTACCGAAAACATCACAACCTATTTGGCAGTTGAACTGCCGGGTTTTGTATCTTTTGATCACATGAGATTGGAGTGGCGATAGGTCTCGGGCTAGGAAAGAAGTGTAAGAAGGCTGCATCCCCAAGTAGTTTTAAATGGTACTGCAGGGGCGATTTTGTCTGAAACTTTGATACGGCATAACTCGATAGGGCATCGACAGATTGTTATGATTTTTTGCACGTGGGAAGCTCAGGTGAATATGAGTATATTAGACAGTAATTATGTTAAATAATATCTAATTTGCATGTTTTGCGAAAATCAACATTTCTTACCAAAAGGACTTTCGTACTCAGTGTATGTAACTTATGAGGAGAGGAACGTTAATTGGTATAAATTGTGCAAATATGGATGTCATATGCATAATAAATGGAAAATCCTATAATATCATGATGTTAAATGATGTGAATTTCAAGCTTGTGATGTGTGTTGTTCAGGTAGGGATGAACACTTCTAGTCATAAATTATGGTAATTGGGACTTAATTTGCATTGTCATGATGAAATTGTATACAGTATTTCTTTACTGTCGAATGGTAGGCAGCTCATATTGAGGACATATGTAGCTTTGGTGGCAAAGAGTATTACCGAAAATAAATTATGCAAATTAAGTCATAATCTGTATAGTAAATGGTAATATAGTATCATATCTTAGTGGTTATTGTTGAGGATCGCATACTTCTGTTGCACGTCACTGGGGTAAACATTCAGACACGTGCTAGTAAGTGTTGGTTTGCCTGATTTATACTATTAGTAAAAATAATACAATTGTCTGGCGAAGGTATGACGTAGTGGAACTCTAGTTTAAATCAAGAACTCCAGTTGGACAACAAGTATGTAGTACTGTGTTGCAACACTTCCTCCTTTAATGAAAATGGAATCTTTTAAACATGTAGGTATGGTGTGCAGAGTTCCAATACTCTGTTGCTTTAAACACATATGGCAAATATCTTACCTAGCCTGTGTAAAGTTAACTTTGAGAAGCTGCAACCATAACCAAGACCACTGTAAGTGCAGCGTTTGCAACATGTTGTAATTACTCATGTACTATTTTCTTTTTCTCAGACAAACATGTCAACTAAGATAGGAAGATTGCTGATTCTGCTACTCATCGTTTGGAGAGAAAGTGAACCAGCCGCACCCTGTAGCAGCAGCTGTTCATCTACAGGATGTTACTGCGAAAACATCGGGCTCAGCAGCATTCCTCAAGATCTCCCGACAAGTATCACTGAACTTTCCTTAGAGGGCAATGCCATTACAACCTTAAGTCAGTCTGACTTCTCAAGATACAAGAACTTGATAAAGGTAGATTTACGAAAGAACAATATTTCAACTGTGGAGGCGCAAGCATTCTATAACTTAACCAATCTACATCAGTTGCACCTCGCTTATAACCAAATAAATAGCATTCAACCTGCAACATTCCTAAATTTTCCCAAGCTCCAATTGTTGCGCCTATACGACAACAAGATAACTAATGTTCAGTCTGGTACTTTTGTTCTACCCATGCTCCCACATTTGACCTTGGATAATAACAAGATAGCTGACATCCAACCTGGTGCATTCTTAAATTTACCCGAGCTCCAAAGTTTGTCCCTAAACCAGAACGAGATAAACATCATTAGGCGTGGTGTATTCGCGGAGCTACCACAGCTCCAAAAATTATTCCTGAGCAAAAACAAGATAGACACCATTCCGACTGGTGCCTTTTCAAATCTGCCGAAGCTCAGATGCTTAAGAATGCACACCTCTAAAATAAGAAGCATTAAGCCAGGTTCATTCTCAGCCCTTCCGCAGCTACAATTGTTGAACTTGCAAATAAACCGAATCACTAGTATTCAGATCTCCGATCTACCACAGCTCAAAAGGTTGTACCTGTTCAAAAACAGAATCACTGACATTCACCATTACACATTCTCAAATCTTCCCGAGCTCTATCTCTTGTACCTGTCTTTTAACCGGATTTCTAACATTCACCAAGGTGCTTTCTCTACCTTGCCCAGGCTCCGAAAGTTGTATCTGGAACATAACCGAATAGATGAGATCCAACCGGATGCATTCTCGACTTTACCTATGCTTGAAGAGTTAGACTTGTCCAACAACGAGATAACTAAACTCCAGCCGGGTATATTCGTTAATCTAACCCAGCTCCGAGTCCTGTCCCTGAAAAGTAATAAAATAGAACGACTGTCAGCTGATAGTAACCTCCCAATGATCTCCCCTGTAAACGTTGACAAGAACCCTTGGCAGTGTGACTGTAGGATGGCTCCCTTCAGGCGAAAGATAAACGGGTCTTATTCCTATGAAATCACATGTGAAGGCCCTAGCATTCTTCGTGGGCAAAAGCTCAAAGATATTCAGCCAGAAGAACTTATCTGTGAAGAGCCAAGAGTTGTGAGATTTGAGAGGAATGAAAACAGTACACTGATGCAAGGGAAGACTCTGGCTTTGGTCTGCGAAGCTTCAGGAATCCCAGCACCAGATATCAAAGTCATCCACCCATTCGGACTGAATGCGACTGTCGAGTCAGTTGGACGTATGACTGTACAGGTGAACGGTACAATCACCATAACAAATGTTACCACAGCCGATGCTGGTCTGTACGTCTGCATAGCAGTAAGTCCGTTGGTAACGTATCTGTGACACTCTCTATTGACATTCAAGTTCCACCAAAGGGTTTCCCCACGGTCGCCTCACCCACGGTCGCCTCACGCTCGTCAACACCTTTTCCACGTGAAAGTAAGGTCAGCAACTCTGACTCAGCAATCGTCTACTTGTCGGTTGGTGTCGGAACAATTGTTCTAGCCCTACTCATCTTTGGTGCTGCTCTCGCACTTTGGTTTCTCGGCGGGACCAGAACGCCACCCCTAGTCCCCGCAGCTACGAACAATGTGAGTGATGAAAATACCACTGCAACCAGCAGCAACCATGACCTAGAAGGGCAGGACGGATCCCCAGCACCTGGAACGCAAGACACAGCTCGGGCAGACGTAGAAGAACCCTCCCATTATGAAAACGCAGATGGAATCTTGGAAACAACAGAATTATCTGAAATCCATACTGTCAGCTGCCCTGAACAAAGCAAGCAGGCTCCTTCTTCTCTCTCGTCTCCTAGAGGTGCTGCAGGCCCACAGCTACCGCCCAACACATACGAGGAAACAGATTTCCTGCTGGTTCTCACTTCATGTTTGAAAAAGACAGCTGGTGGCAATGATGGCCTAGAAGACCAGGGTAGTTCCCCATCCCACCACCCAGCCCAAGAAGAGATGGAAGAACAAGCCCATATTGGTGAGAATCTCGAGGAAGCGGCACCTGTTCGTTCTGAAGCAAATCTCAATGAGAGTTCAGTGTCTGCCACTCGTCAGGTCATTCATGAAAACGACTGTGAAACGGAACTCACCAATGACTATGAAAACGTACCTACCAACCCTCAGCCCGTCAATAGCAATGACTATGAAAACGTACCTACCAACCCGCAGCCCGTCAGTAGGAATGAGGATGTGAATGAGGCCTCTGCCGATCCTATTCCTACCTATGGGAAGGACGGCGAAAAAGCAGTGCCTGATACTTCTCGCACTGTTTATGGGAGAGAGAAAGAGGTGTCTGCCACTCCTCACACCATGTATGAGAAAGGCGAGGAGAAGAAAGTATCTGCTACTCCTCAGAGCATTTATGCGAATGAGGTAGCGACGTCTGTTTCTCCTCACCTTATTTATGGTATTGAATATGAAAACAAAGTCAGCGCAACACCTCAGAGTATCTTTGACAATGACAAAACAGCAACTACACCTAAACCGTGCTTGTAAAAATTAAACATTTAAGGCTAAATCTTTGGTCCCAATCATAGTCGGACACATCCGATTTAAATCAGTTGATTTCAGATGTCCTCAGTTCGATCATGAGTCTGAACATCCTGACTGGGACTGCTACCAGACGTAAATAAGGGT
>LZCU01045937.1:2616-13261 GCA_001663935.1 Asymmetron lucayanum | reverse complement strand
AACTGTCATCAGATATTTGTTTTTGCAGCCCAGATTGGTTGGACTTTGGCTGTTGTCCAAACCTGACTTTAAGTGACATAGGGTTATGACATTCCTCTTAGGGTGGGGTTTCATCATTGTATAAGCTATGACGACAAGTACATGTATCAGTTGGCCACTCCAATTTATATCTGCATGCCATACGTTTTTTTCTGTGATATATGCTGTCCCTCTGTGTATCATTTACAAGGTTGGAAAACTGATGATTTTTTTCTTCAAAAATTGCGATTTCTTGCTTTCATTGAAACAGATTTGATTTATAAACAACAGGAACAAAGCCCAGAAGTTATGCTGCAGTACCATAAGAAGCTGCTAGGGGGCCCCAGATCTAATCATTTCGAGGTGTCACGAAGATCTACCCACATACCAATTCAATCCATCCAGGCATTCTCGAGTTATCATGTTCACAAACAAACAGACACACGAACGAGACTGAAAACATAACCTTCTTCACGAAGGTAGTTAAGTAAGTAATTTACATTCACCTGTATAGAGCTGCTGGTGTTAAAAGTGTCCTACAGATAGTACACTTCTCCTTTCCTTCCCAACTATTCTATCCATTCTGGAAGATTTGAGCGGTTTTGGTCCCCACAGTGGGTATCTGGAAAAAAAGTGTTACCATGAAACCAGGTGTTTTATAAATTCCTTTAATTTGGCCAAGAAATCAGAAAGATTGTTTTCAAGGGTTTAGAGAAAAGTTGGACCATTCCAACTACATGTATCAACCTCTTGCTGAGTCTCACTGCACCCTTAGGAAGAGGGCTAAGGCTGATAGGGTTAATCCAGTATAGATAAGGTTGTTGGGTGATGGATTGACAAAATGATTTTCACAATGAAGGATGGGTTAGAACCTTTCTGTCAAGAATTGGTTGAGTAAGAAAAAGTGTAACAACTGTCTGCTTAAATCATAGTCCACATAGGCGCTTGTCAGACAGTCTTCATGATCTGGCAGTGATTATTGTGCAATCCAAGGAGAATGACTTGCATATTCTATACATGTAAACGCAAGTACAAGTGCCCTTGTATGATATCAGAACTACCCCTGCAAATACTTTGGTTGATATTATGTAGAGAGAGAATTTTATTAGAGAGGTTATTAAAAGGTTTAACCATTTTAAGATACATGTATTTGTAGTATAGCAGATATATACATTGTTTGAAATACATTTTGGGGGATGCCTGCACTGCACAAATTTTACCTGCACTTGGACCATTGCTAATTTTCTTCAAAAGAAGAACATTCTAACCAGTTAACACTACATAACAGTTTTTGAGTTAGAGACAGAAAACAGCTTAGAAACCATTGAATTCTTTCTTTCACATTTCACTGCAGATAATGATCAATACAGCAAAAAAGTAGTCAGTGACAAAAGTCCTACAACTTCAAGTGACCCAGTGCAGGTTAGGTGGTAGACATCAGAAACACCTGCACTGATCCAGTTTTACTTGTACTGAGGTGCATATGCAGGCGGTATTTTGAAACCTGCATATAGTTTCTTTATAATGGCTTTGGCTGTATAACCATGGAGGCTACCATTTACATGACATGTCATAAGTCAGTTGACTCTTCTTTATGTATACATGTACAGATCCCACTCTCTTTGTTTGGACTGTTCAGAAGAAGACACTGAAAAACAATCAAAGAAAGATCACAAAGGATGCTTTTCCTTGGCTCAGTTGCTAGAAAATACAAATGTCATGAGACAGCAGTAGCATTAAAATACATACAACTTAAATAGCCATTAGCAAAGATTAAAGGATTATAAACTGCTTAATCAGTGATTCAGAGCTAGAACATTGCAGGGTGGAAGGGGGCAGTCACATGCACTTTGTAAAAGAAAGGCAGTCTTTTAGACTGCTGTATTGTGAACTTGTACCTGTATGCCAAGTGTCCATGTGCTGGCCAGAAGATCCTGTTGAGCAGAACAGGAGGACATTCTCACAAGTTTGCTGCTGGAACATATACAGAGCTGAAATATGTGTACTTATATGTTATCTTTCAGCAGAATGTACATTGTAAAGGAAGTTACCAAAACCTTCAGTTTGACACATAGCTTTATAAATTGGAACTTGTTTTAATGTCACAGCCATAAAGACACTCCCCTTGTATTAAAAATTCCAGAATTTATGTGGAGTACATATTTTGTCATAGTTATTCCAATAGCAGATATTTTCAGTAAAGCTCAATGATATTTCTTTTTAGTATGAAAATGTTTTGTCAGAATAATTGAAGGGCTGAAATCTCACTTTTGAATCTTTTTTCTTTATTTGATGATAGTCCCATGATAATATTTTTAAAGTTCGTTGTAACATTCTGTAACATACCTTCTATAACGTTGTAACATTCTATAACATAGGTCTATTATTGAGACCTTGATTAAGATTATTCAAAGTGGACAACAAAAGCTGATGGCAAAACTATAACAACCTGGCAATGATAGCTTTAAGGATAAATGAAACTCTGGTAGTACATGTGCATTCCACCAAAACAAGTGGATCCATGATACCTTGAATTATTTATCTGGAACGATGTACTATTATTAGAGCTACCTATTGATTGTTCTGGGGGCCAGGCATTCCTAATGTTTGGAGTCGCCATCAGCCATTTGTAAACTGATATTCACCTGCCAATGTGCACAACAAAAACTGATACTTGTATTTTTAGTTTTCTTCCTGACAAAACAAGAAATAATCACAAACTGTTGAAAAGCTCTAGTTTAAGGTGGTGGTTGACCGCGTTCTCTGGATGGAGCCTAATGCTCTTTATTTAGCACAGTGATATAAGACAAAAATGTTTGTATGTTGTAAAAACATATACAACTTATATTACAAGCAAATACATTGATAGTATTTTTTATCACTGCACATTATTTAAAAAAAATCTTTCATAATTTTCTTCATATTCTCAAGAGATTATGAGATTAGAATCAGCACGGAGCGTGAGAAAAAAGACAGTTCATTCCATCTGCACAAAAACCACTACCCGTTGCCTAGTAAATGGAACCTTCCATTCAAATTTTGTAAATCAGCTGTTGTGTAAGAGCCCAGCAGAAGGGGACCAGCTGGCCTGTATTTTCTGCCAGCCATTGTGCATTCTTTACCAGCCAGACTTTGCATCATCAGTGGTGAGCTTTGCCTTCAGGTCAACAGGATGGAACTGCACTGAGCTAAGGTATCAGGAGTCCTCATGTGTATGTGCTTCTGCTTTGGAGACAGAATCTGTATTGTTTGTGTGGTGTAGGATGGGGATTGGTGTGGTCAGTGGTTTGGAGGCTTCCAAAGGTCAGGCCTTCCAATGGCCAGGTTGGCAGTCAGACCATTGATTAGTGGCCACATCTTTGAAAGGGAATGCTGTTCTCACTAGTGCCTGAGGGTATTGCACTGCCACTAGTCTATAGCTTTCCATGTAATGATCATATATATATTGTACAAAGATAACATTGATCCATTTCCATTATCACTAGAGATTACTAGTTAGGTGCATGGTGTGTATTAATAGGAGCTGTGATACTAGCAATTTGCAAATCAACTTGTAGCTTAAAAATAACAGTTTTGTTTCAAACAGAACAAATAGGTCTAGTTGTTCTAAAAGTCCCATGATTTGACCCTAAGCTTAAGCCTGTTTGTTGAACTGTACAAATTTGGACAACTGTTGATCCATCAGATAAAACGTTACATATTTTTTGATGAAAGGTAAAACGCTGACCTGTAGGCACCAGGGATCCACCTTCAGTATAATAACATTCAAATGTCGTGACCTGCGGTAGCTTGACAGCCTGTTCTTCATTGATATTCATGCCCCACTCTAGTTCCACCCTGCACAGGTAATAGATAGCATCCATTCCACCATTTATGATTTCACCGGAAAGGGGCGACAAGAAGAGCCAGGCAGAAAATGCTCTGCTAGACAGCTGTTGGTAATGGTCCATACTGTATTGTACTCTGTATTTCACAAATTTTGGTATAACCTACTGAATAGACAATTGAGTGTATGTGAGTATTGGAAGGCATGATGTGATAGATGAGGGAAGATATTGATGTGTGTGCATTGCGACAATTTTGTGTGCCATAATAGCTCTCTGGTTGATTACATTGCATTCATATTGCCACTTTGCTAATTGTCTATACAATAAGGATGTTATTAACAAGTTTAATTTGATAGTTTCTTTGGTACCACTCATGTTATCATTTTCATGCTGGCAATTCATTTACATGACTGTGCTTATGATTCTATTCATAGTGCATTACAATTTATGATTTGATAGGTTCTTTTGATCCTGTAACATTGTTCGCATGCTCTGTGATAGGGTTGGCTAATTTGAGGTTTTTGGTTGGACTAGGCTATTTGGAAATCTAGGGTGATAGAGTCAGGAAGATATTTTAAAACACAAGGGACTTGTGGGGTCAAAGACCACTTCACTGGATGGAAACAGTTTGAAAGCAAATGGGATGACTACCCCAGAAATTTTCAAATTAGTGATTACTATAAGCGACTTTCTGGTGGATACTATAGATTTATTCAATTTCGCAGTAGTTATATTTTGCCGTAGGAGGAAGAAGAGGTAGGAGGTTTTCATGGTATTTTGTATTCACGGTTGAAACAACTCTGTAGTACAGTAGTAGTTGATCAAAGATATGTTCACAAAACAGTGTCATTAACTTGCTGTGGAAAGGACTGTGAAAGCCATGAAAATAAAACCACTGAGAAAGTTTCTGAATTTACAGTAATGCAGTCCATATGTTTCCCATACCTTTATGTCCAGAAGGGCTAGTCTCTAAGCAGATGCAATGGTCAGGCTTATTCTGTGCATATTTTGTGGTGATTGTATATCTATCTGGAGGTATACTTTTTACCTGTTGGAGTTGTGCACCTCATGAAAGATGTACAATGTGCTGCAAAATGCAGGAAACAAGCCCAACCAAGTTACATCTGCTTCTACTAATTTATGAGACTTTATAATTGTAGATCACTGAATGGCTGCAGTCATTATGAGCTCTTCCATACTAAAAATCAATGCATTGTCATACTATAATCCTGTTACAGCACTGACACAATAATAGACTGATAGTTTTATTACAATGTGCCCGATTTGTATATAAACAACAACAGCATTCGCTTGTAGATCCCTTTTGTTCTACAGTCCCTTTCCACTGGGTATTCACAAAAGATAGCATGTCAGTATGATGGTAATACCAGGTTCTTTGTGTTTTGGGTTCATTGTTATCAAACTTTGTGCAATTTTTATGTCTTTAGAATACCCCACCTCCCAAAAAAATCTGGTGTTACTAACTTTGCCATTTCTTCCAGATTAAGTCAACAATTGCTTTTAGAATTCCCAGTTACATCAATGCTGAAAGACCAAAGTATACATTCTGCTTATCTTCATTCAACAAATTCTTACTTCCCACTTGATCCACAGCAGGAATGGCAAGAATAAGTCACATTTAGACTGATCTGTGTTTCTCCTGCTTCCACAGAAACTGAGACTGACCTCGCCGGGTCCCTGTCGCCCAGGAACAGCGTACTGTCTCCCACTCGCTCGTCCTTTCCGAAGCATGTGCATTCAGTCATGGACGACAAGTTCAAGGAGATCGCCCACGACCTGTTCCAGCGAAGCCGCCACGAGTCGGAGTCCTTCCACCCGGAACTTACTGCGCCTTACGAGTTCCCAGAACAGTGCCCCCTGGAGTCTGAGGATGAGAAGAAGAAGCGTCTGGAGCGACAGATGTCCCAGTGCAACGATGTTAAGATTAAGTTTAAGTGAGTGGCAGTGCCCTTCCGAGGAGTTTCAGGCTGGAGCAAATTGGATCACTCAAAGAACACAGATCTTTAATTTGCATGTTTATCCAACAAGGTGCAGGTGAACTTGAGTGTTAGTACTCATGCATTGTACTCCTCATGAGTGATCAGCAATATTCCCTTAGTTTTTTTGTTGGCATGATGGTGTCGTGTGAAGAAGCCCAAATTCCTACGTTGTTTATAGTCTGTTGTAAAGTCCACCTCTGGATATTTAAAATTTGTGGTTTTCTGTGGTATTTTTAATTTTCTTTTATTGATGCAGAATTAGTCCCATGGTCTAGTCTGCATTCCTGAGAAAGACAAATATGTTGCCAAGGCAATGAGTAAATACCACTGTTTGGTTGATACAGGAGTGTTCCAGTTTTGCTCAGCCTGAGAACCCCGGGCATTGTGCCTAACCTGAGTGCAGTGGTACTAATTTATAACCCCCAGTTTGAAGTGTTCTCATGCCTCTTACTCTACCTCCTTAAGGTCTTATCTTGACTGTTTCCTTGTAGGAAGAACTATATAATAGGGCATGCATCCCCAGGAACCATCTTAAAAATTGAAGATGATGTAAATTTACTTTCCACAAATTTTTCTCAATTTTGCTAGCCTAGAGGAAGGTCCTAAAGTGAAGAAAACTTTCCATTTTTCGTTTGTACTGTTGTCCTAAATGTTTCCAATGGACAGCCAGCTCAGTTCAGTCTAACCAATTAAATTTGAAATCAGTCATCGGTTAGGTCTAAAATAAGTCTTAATTCCATAACTGTAGCCAAAACCATAGATTTTTTTGGTAGACCTGTATTATGTAGAATATTGTAGTGAAAGAACATATAGTTCAAGTTATGAAATGTACATTTTAAAGTAGTCATGTTCAGTGAAAGTGAAGTGACGACATCTGGTAAATTGTGCATGGTACTTTGTAATGATATCAATTATTAGACAGGGATAACCCCCCAAACACGACCCAAATTGTGTTCAGTTAACCTAAAGTGTCCATGTTGTTTCCCCCTCCACTGCTTGCATGCCTTGATTTGCTGTGTGCTGTACAGGGGTTTGGATGGAAGGTAAGTTAAACAGACAAGCAGATATTGGCATGACTACTACTAACCAGGTTTCAGGGTACAGTACAGTACTTAGATCTTTGTTTTGATGTTCTTATGTTTTGGCAATACTTTTTACAAAGGATGTTTGGATGAATAAAATGTAAAGGCTACTAGATCAATAATAGGGTAATCCATGAATGGATATGAAGTGAACAGCCCATTTTTGTTGCTAGAATTGAATAATAATATTAATAACCCTGTGTTGAATAATGCACATGTTGACATCTGTTTCTTGAAAAACTGAGAGAAATCAGAGATTCTAGGATATCGAGAATTCTTCTGTCACAACCAAATTTTCCTCACCTGCTAACGTTAGCAGGTGAAGATAATTTGGTTGTGATAGAAGAATTTTTGATACCCTAAGTTCTACTGACCTAATGAAATTATTTTCGGAAGTCAGAGATTCTGTAATATGGAAAAAATCTTATAAATGCAACATGAAGACCTACAAATGCTGGTCATAGCCTAGTTAATTGCTGTTTGCAGAAAGGTATTCAGAACGTATCACCAATCATAAGTCAGTCATAAAATCTTGCTGGTAAACCTTTATTATACACATATAGCTACATATTGTGATGCTGCCAGAATGCCACTGCAAGCACCAATACATCTATATTCCTGTTACCTTGCTCTTCAGTCTGAAACCATACAACAGTGCATGCTAAATTTCTACTATGCTTCCTTTATAGTGATGCAGTGTAATTCATGTAGGAATTATTGAACAGTTCCATGCTTGTGACAGATGTACATTATTTTTGTGTTCAGTATCGTTACCTGACACATTTTGCAAATTAGTCAAATTGCTTTGGGACATACATTGTATAAAAATGATTGAAGCAAAAGACATGAAGCATCAAACTTAATTTTGCTGTTGGTGGTAAATTGACATTGATATGAATTTGTGATGAAGCAAAGAAATAAGGAAAGTATCACTGCAGTTCACATTCAAAATCATACCACAGCCATAACACATCCTTCACAGCATGGCTAGCATTGTAGTTTTTAAGCATCAAGCCAACATCCAGTGGAATGCCAATGGAAGGTTGATGCTGAATGCTTGTTTGAAGTGATGCTTGTTCCTCAGGTGTGTGCACTAACTTTTTTTGCGGTGTGTTTTCCTCCTCTCATCCCCCTCCCCTCCTCACCGTCTGAAGGTACGACAATAATGACAGGGCTGCTAGAACTACCCGCAAACTGAAACTCAAAGATTTGGACGAGTGAGTGGCTGATATTCATTTTTACAGAGAACAGATGATTAAATTCTTCATGGTTAAACTTGTACAGAATTCTTAATTCTTTTGTAATTGGTCACCGGTACGAGCGTAACCATACATGTGTAATTTTGATTTTCAGCAGCACACAAATGTTCTTCATACTATGTCTGACATGGGGAAGCACATGTACATGTGTAGTAAATGTGTTTGCCACAGGGAGCTTTTTCATAGTACTGCCTTAGAACTCGTCCAGGCACTCTTTCTAGAAGCGGTGCTGCAGACTGCAGTTGTAAAAAGATTAACTGTTAGTACATGTATAAGATTTTATTTCTACTTTTTTCCATGCTTGAAACAAAGTTATAAAAACTTTTATAAAAAATGTTTCTTGATGATGGAAAATCTAAGCATGAATTTGCCAATATATGGCCAAATCTCTTAAGTTTGCAGTGTGAATGTATATCTCGACTGAAACATGCTATCTACAGTTTATGTAGGTTTTATTTATGGATGTTCTAAACTGCCGAAAGCCTCCCTGATGTCAAGCAAGTCTCAATTTTCTTACTGCCAGGACTTGGAAATCAGACAAATATCTTAATATGTTATAAGTTTAACTTTTGGAAAGATTCACCAATATGTTTGGAGGCACATTCAAAGTTGTCAACAACAACAACAACAAAAAGAAGATGCATAGAAATGTTATTCAAAATAGAAGTGACCCACTAGTGGTAATCACAATTATCTGTGTGTCCATTCCTGTCTGCTTGACTACATGTCCAGGGGAAATTATAGGCATTGACCATTCGCTCATTTATTGATCTCAAGAAATGAAGGGGCAGATTTCCTGTGATTGCAGGTCCCGTTTCCATGGTACATATTATGTACAGAATGGAAGCAGGACCCTTGTGGGAAAGACTGTATCTGTTCACCCCTGAGATTTCTATGAGCACTGTTCATTATGGTTTAACATTTCAAAGCCTTGTTGCATTTCTTGCTGGCATGAGAAAGTGAAAATAGCTCATGAAGAATATTGAAGTTTTACCATTCCTAAAATACAGACAGTGTAGCTTGCCATAGTCTAATACCGACTTTCATTAGGAAAGCTAATAGCATGATAGAATCCATTATGACTTCACGTGTTCAGATGCCAAATTTGACATTTTGGGGACATTAATATTTTCTGATCTTAGTTCAACAGCTAACCTGAATTTTGAGCCTGCCTTTTTGTATTATTACACGTGTGTACACATGTGATATTAATGTATGCACGGGATGTTGTCTCAGTAGTAGCTAAGGATTGTACTTTGATGCTCTTTGTGGCATTAAGCCCCCCAAATGCACACAGCCTTACTTACACCACTCACAATATGTGCATGGGTATTGACAATGACCTTGTACCGTGACAAGGAGATTGCTTACATGCACTCTACAGTATAAAATCAGCTGTTTGCTACAAGCTATTAACACCCCCATTTTCTCGCTGTAAGCTATCTGCGTACATTAGCCGATCCTACAGTCCCAATAGCCCAGGCTGTAATCCTGCAATTTAAAAACGCAGAGGTTTTTGCATCCCATCTAGAACACTGAACAGGCAATGGGGAATGCCGTAAAAGTTGGCCATCAACGGTAAAACTGCAGCAGTTTCTAGCTATCACATCAAAAATACTGTGTTTCTACATCAGGTTATTTTATATCTCAGAGCAAAGGAAGAAGGAAGGACCAGTCTCCATTGTACATGTGGATATTTTGTTATTCTTTTAAATTAGCATATTCTGTGACGGTCTTAATTTGTAATGTATGGGCACACACACAGTTACACGGCAGCCCTCTTGCTTTGCACTCTGTAGTCTAGAAAAAAAATCAACCTGTCATCTTTGTTCCTGTCAGGGCGCAAAAGCTGAAATCTCCAACGATCTTCGGGACGCTGACGCCTGCAGAGTTCACGAAGGAGGAAGAAGAGGTGTTAGGACAGTTCCAGAGAGTGTCCATCACTGGGGATGAAACCACTGGGGTAAGGCTTTTAAGCTTCAGTTTATGTGTTTTGGGACTGGCTTTTGTTGGTAGTCAGGGTTCCTGCTGTTGCTGCTGGCTTCTGATAACTGGATGAGTGAAATGTTGTGATGTCAGATATATATTGTTACATGCAGGGTGTGAAATACTTTCCTGTTTGCAAAATTGCAAATTGTATGAAATGTTTTCTCCAGTTTGCAAAAAAAGGACATACTCAGAATAATACGTAACAAATTTTTTTTATCCTGCAAAAATTTGCAAGTGATTTCTATTTCTTCTGCCATTTCGATAGTCTTTTTGCAAATTGCAGGGCGCAGGTTGGTATTTTGTATCCTGACATGTATCTGTATTGTCATTGTGAAGTTTTAAATGGACATAACTCGTACCCCAAATACTGAAACATACTGGTAGAAACTTGTTTGGAGAGATCTACCAGTTAATCAATTTCTTTACTTTAAAGCTGCTTTATGTAGGATTCGAACTCAATTTTCTTTTCT
>LZCU01045758.1:2281-12725 GCA_001663935.1 Asymmetron lucayanum | reverse complement strand
AATCTTATGTGACACGCTGGAATTTTATATCGATTTTTGGAGAGCAGCTCTTCAGAACTATTTTTTTCTTGGATTGTGCCTAAAAGCAGTCTCACAAGCCCAATACATCAGTCAAAGGTTTAGCTCATCTTAATCCTGAGGACTTGTCATGTTACTGTAAAATGTCAGTATTTTATGAAAGTCAATTGTATGTTAAATTTTTCTGTCCCATTCAGGTTGGACTGGAGAGACCTATGCAGATCACTGCTGCAATATTGTGTTTCTGCAATCACTCACTCAATAATTTTGTATCACTGCCAAATTACATATTAAGCCTTAAGATGTAACCTTAAATCTACACATGCAGATCCGTAAGTAAAGACTTTCATGTTAACTTTTTGTACTTGTATCATGTCTAAAAGCCATTTCTGTCCTTTCAGGTTGGACGGGAGACACCTGTGCATTTGATATCAACGAGTGCCTTTCTGACCCCTGTCAGAATGGTGGGATGTGCCAGCAGCTGGCCCCAGGGGCGGGGTACAACTGCTTCTGTCCCCCGGGATTCCAGGGCGAAAACTGCGAGACCAACTTTGACGACTGCGGCAGCAATCCCTGTCAAAACGGCGCCACCTGCATAGACAGAGTCCGCACATACACCTGTATGTGTGCTTCTGGCTACACTGGGACAGACTGCGAGGTCGACATCGATGAATGCAGTAGCTCCCCCTGTCAGAACGGAGCAAACTGCACCCAGCCCTACCCTGGCATCTATGAGTGCATCTGTTCGTCTGGTTTCGCCGGCACAAACTGCGAATACAACGATACCTGCCTGAACAATGTGTGCCAAAACGGAGCGACGTGCCTGGCGAACCCGACCAACTATACGTGCCTGTGCGCAACGGGGTGGACTGGGAGTTTCTGTGATGTGATAACGACAACAACAACAACAATAACATCAACAACCCCAGGTACCAGCACTGATGTGTGGAGTAGCAGTAGTAGCACCAGTATTATGGCTGAAACTAGCATGCTATTCGGCACCAACATAACATCTGTAGATGTGATGAGTGTGACTTTTACTACATCTCTAACCCCGATAAGTGTTCACTTTCCAGCAACTGTACTAACAGATATTATTACATCAACTTCAGTCTATGTAGAAACTCTGCTACCAGAGTCAACAATGGACCAGCAGCTCAGTACAGTGTCACCTGCTGTCATAGTATCATCCCCTGCCTTATCATCAATAACAAGTAGACCCTACACATCTACATCATCGCTTGACACTCCGTCAGTCATTTCCACTGCAACGCCAACGCCTGTAGCATCTGTAGAACTCTCTCTAGTAACCATGGCAACCAGATCTATCTCTATGGCAACAGACTTAGTAACCATGGCAACCAGATCTATCTCTACGGCAACAGACTTGCAACTTACCCTGCAATCTACCACCGATATGCAACTGACTAACACACCACCACTGCTACCTACAAACTCTCTCAGCTCTTCCGGCATGCAAAGTGTGGGTCTGCCTACCACACAACCCTCACCTAACAGTGATAGCCTTGTTGGTACCACTAACATAATCCAATTAACAAGTACTTCTGGCATTGGCCAATCAACCGAGCCCATCTTACAATCCAGCACCTTACTGCTTTCTGAGTCTGCAAGCAGTGAAACTGTTACAGTAACACTTTCAAGTTTTTCTGCAAGCATGTTGACTAACACGGCACTATTACGTTCGTCTGAACTCACCACTAATTTTGGCACAACAGTTGTAGACAGTTCCCTCGCACCTGACCACACCTCGGAGCACAGCAGTTTGGTTCTTACTCCAACACAAGTTTTTGTTTCGTCTTTAGAGTCATCGCCAACATCTTCTGTTGCCATGGCAACCACCGACGAGTTTGCTAGAACCTCACCTCAGGTGACACCAACACCAACACTGCAAACAGTCAAACCTCCCGCCATAGCATCAATTCAGACATCAGCAGTGTACACAGAGACTGGTAGTGTACCAATGTCAATGCCACCATCTTTAGGAATCACGGAAATTATAACATCAGAATTTTCACAGACAACATCAGCCCTTCAATCCATATCACCCACAGTATCCCAACTACTGAGTGATACTACAGAGTTCATACCTCCTACTGGAATATCCCCATCACTAGCAGCTGCATCTACTGTAATCCAACGTACAGCTACGATAAGTCAAGTTTCAAGTGTATCTGAAATGACCACTACCCAAGCATCGTTACAAACATTGCCACCTGAAGACACAGTGCCTTTAACTATGGCGGTTAGTTCAACATTAACTAGTGTTCTCCAACCTTCGCCAAGTGTTGAACATACCGCTTCCTCACGTGACATTGTATCGCAGACTGCGAACGGTTTGCCTTCTACGGCCATAACAAGTTACGACCTTGAAAGTACCAGTGGACAATTCACAACAAGCATCATGACAACAATATTGGATGAGGGTACAGCGGTCTTTACTGGCATAAGTAGTGAAACATCTCTTCAGCCATCTCCAGTTGTTACCTCTACTGTATCAGACGTTACTGCCAGTGGTTTTGTAACAGAGACTCTGACACAGCCAACTCCTATGCTCTCCCCAAGAACATCCGCAGTGATAGAAACAGCTATCATTACAACAGAGCCTGCTTTGGCAGAGTCAACTGTGTATCCAGAAAGTATGTCATCCACGGTTCTTTCCAGCCAAGAAGTGTCCATTCCTGTTGATGGGTTTTTGTCTTCTTCATTGCAAATGAGCCAACTGTCATCTAGTCTGCCTTCCCAAACTAGTTTGGAACTGTCAACACTTTCTGTGATTCTACCTACAACAGAAGTAACAACATCACCGATCACAGTTGAAACTACAACAAGACAAAGCATGACAACATCTTTACCTGCTATGACACCTAGCCTGTTGTCTTTGACAGCTGAGGCAACAACACAGATTACAGCTGAAAGTACAACACAACAGCAGAGCATGACATCTATTCCAAGACCAACTGTCGTCACATCTAGTGTCTTTCCACCAACAAGAACAATGCCAGTTTCAGAAAGCTTCATATCTCCAGGTACCTTGTCCATGGCTATTACCACAATGGTGACAGAAACAGCACAAATAGTTACTGACTTTCCATCTTCCTTACTAGAACTTTCCTCAAGTGTACCCTTGACCGAAACAGTTTTGGAAAGTGTTGTGTCTTCTGCATCTTTTGAAAGCTTGGTTGTACCGAGCAGTTCCTTAACACAAGTCAGTTTAAGTAGTGTGACTTCACCAAGGACTTCAACCCTTTCTCAGATTCCATCTTTAACCCAAGCAACAACAACAACAACAACACAGGTCATAGTTGAAAGTTCGAGAACACAACCAAGTATGATGACATCTATTTCAGTATCTGCTGCTGCAACATCTAGTGGCTTGCTGCAAACAGCAACTTTACCACCCTCCTTGTTAGCTGCCACACCTGTATCAGGTGCAACACCTGTATCAGCAACAACACCTGCAGCTGTTACATCAACACAAACAATTCCTGCCTTCCTACCTTCATCAGACTTTTCGACAAGCTTAGTTCTGACAGAAACAGTTTTGGAAACTTCTGTGCCTTCTACTCCAGCAGTTGAAACTGCAGTTTTACCTACCGACATCTTCACCCCTGTTAGTTTCAGTAGCTTAATGTCACCAATGATGACCACATCTGTTCACATGAGTACAACATTACCTAGTTCTCTCCCTGTGGTCACTACTGCAATCTTCAGTAGTGTACCTTCTAGTAAACTACAGTCTTCCTCTATTGAAAGTTTAGACCTATTAACTACAACACGCTTGATATCAACCAGCCAAATGCTCCAATTTTCAACCTACCAGACTGACACTTGGGCTTCAACAGTGACATCACCTGATTTAACATCAGCGCAACTACCACCTCTAACAACAGCACTTTCATTAACTACTTCCTTAACCAGTGAAATGCTGGGTTATTCAACCTATCAAACTGACACGTTGCCTGGACCTTCAACAGTCACAACACCTGGCTTAACTTCACCACAACCATCATCAATGGAAACACATTCTGTATTAACCACTTCCTTAACAAGTGAAATGCTCGGATATTCAACATTTGATACTTTACCATGGTCTTCAGTATTGACACTACCTGTACCAAGGTCAACATCTACAGAACTGCCATCAACAAGAACATTTTCCACATTAACTCCAACATTAACCAGCCAAAGTCTCCAATATTCAAAATATCAGTCTGTTGTCTTGCCTTCGCCTTCAACAATGACATCTACTGACCAAACATCAACACAAATGCCATCTATATCAGGACTACTGTCTTCAGTACCTTCTTTAACCAGTCAAATGCTGCAACTTTCAACCTATCAGTCCACACTTTTGACTCTGCCTACAACAATGGCTTCCACACAACCAGAAGTTACAACAGAACTCATTCAGTCCATAAAAACCAAATCAGCACAAATCTTTGTCACACCAACAGGTGAATCATCAATGTCTTCGGTGACTCAGGAAGCAGCTACAAGTGTTACTGTAGCCAGCATACGGTCAAGTGGTTCCCTCATAGCAACTTCTGTACGGCTTCCTGAAACATTCAGTTCAACCAGAATACAGGAAACAACAACTGAATTCTTGTCATCAAGAATCCAGCTTCTTCCAACTCCGAGCCCAGTTTTTGTGGTTGATTCTACAGCAAGTGCTGGGACAGATATTTTGTCTAGAACTGTAGAAGAAACTGTTACTTTAACAGTGGAAGTAGACACAGAAACATTGATGGTCACGAGCTCACAAGAGCCAAGTGTTTATCTGACAGAAACTCAGATGACATTAACTACAGCCCCTTCACTGTTTCCGTCTCCATCCCTTTTCACCGGAACTGTTCCTAGCTTGTCAACTACAACATTGTTCCAAACATTAACGTCAAGTGTTCCATTGGAGCCTACAGTTCCCAGCTATCTGGCCACACCCCTGGAAACAATCTTGTCCACCAGTAGTTATACTGAAGAACTCAGCACATCTCTGATGTCAACTCTTCAAAGTATGCCAGGCAGTCCAGCTAGCGTTACAACAGGTAGGACAACCTTTCCCACTTCACAGAGTAGTACAACCAATGTACAACCAAGGGTTGTGTCCCAGCCTCCGTGACTGTCCCAGCTGTTGTACACAGTGTGTCTCTGTTGTCACTAACATCGTGTCCATCCTTCCATCTGTAACCGTGAGTGATGTGCCCTCTTATCTGCTAACATTCACCACAAGTGATTCTTCTGTATTCTTAACATCATGTTCGGCTCTCTGTCTTTTCAAATACTTTTTCAACAATCTTTGCAATCATATGAAGGCTCAGCTAATTTTGCATCATGGAAATCATTATTTTGACAAAACGATCACTTTTTTTAAGCAAGAAACTTGCCACAAGAACAACTGTAGTAGATTTTTCCTTCTTAACTTGTTTGTTACCAAATCAACATTAGATAATAATAAAGACCTTAGCACCTGAAGTCTTCATCAAAAGAAACAGAAAGTTATCTCGATCCAGTTTAGCTTGCAAGTCAGAATATTCCACTTGTCGTAATGAGTAAGACAATATACACAGTATATACAGGTTCAATGTACGGAGGATAATCCCCCAGGTGTTTTCGACACTTGGCCTTCGATGTTCCATCACCATCTTAAACATGGGATCCCATTTTGCGTGCCTTCCAAAGTATGAATGCAGCCCCAACTGTGATGTCCAGACTCAGGATTGAACCGGGTTTTCCAGTGGCCACGAATTGGAACCAGGAGTTCAACTGTGAGGCTGCTACCAGTATGAGCCACAGGGACATCTTTTATGTTGTACCAACGTCAAATCGTATCTTAAGCACTGCAAAACTTTTTTTAATGGAGTTGCTCAGTGCAAAGCCGAGCAACCACTTCTAGGCACTGAACTAGAAAGGGGAAAGAAATCTGGCTATCTGAGGAGATGGCGGTGTATGTTTGATTTGAAAGCCTGTGGGTTGTAGGTTGGTGGGAAGCACTTATCAGGAAGAGAATTCTATAACTTAGCTGTCCGGGGGAAGAAACTGTTGGTGTAAAAAGATTTGGAACAAGGAGTTTGGACGTTGAAGTTGTGTGAACTGGAGGAGAACCTAGTGGCACGCTTTTATACAAAACCATTGCGACCCCAAAGGATGCTGTAGTCTCGGATGCTACATCATTGTTGTATGGACTCAAAGAAAGCATTGCAATCTTCACAACAGTGGATCATAATATCAACGCTCATGATATTGGATGTTTGTTGCCTGCCAGCACAAAATCATGATGTCCTTTTTATATCAGGTGATGAAAGGGTGCAAAGTACTACCACATTTATTCAGGAATGAGGCAGAATATGCCAACCTGCAAACAATTCTATGATTTTCCAAAGTGGAGAAATCACAAAATTCTGCATTCAACTGTACGGACCTCTCCTTGGTGCTGAACATGTAGTGACTTTAACAAGCTCCCAGCACACATCACATACAGATGTGTTTTGACCTTCCGAAGTTGAATCCACCCTGTCACCGTCACACACTACCAGCTTTTCATTGTTGTATGGTATACATGTAAGACAAGGACATTATGAAAAACTGACTTTATTACTACTATGTTGGGTATAGGACCAAGAGCTAGCTCATCAAAACTAATCCATTGGAGAGCTGTCCATTCTGACAACACTGGAACCTCGATCTTTTGATTATTGTTGTATCCAGAATTATACCATCAACTGAAGTAAAGATTCCTTATTTGATTGTAGACAAGAAATTATTTTGTTAAAAATCCTGCAGGAGGCATTTTATTTCCAGTTACTACTACTGTCAGATGCAATCAAAATATACTTTTCAACTGTTTAAAAGGATATATAATGAAGGAAAATATCAATATCTTAGCGTCAGAAAAGGGACAGACTTCCTTGATCAGTAAGTTTGGCATGGATTGGCCAGCTGTTGTACACCCAACAATGGCACATTCTGTGTGCAATGTCCATACAACCAGAGACTATTGAACCCCATTGTTATGGCACCCCAGTCATAAATCAATTTCCTTATAATCTTGCTTCATTCTCCTGCCATCCCTGCTTTCCATTACATATTGATGCTGTCGCATTCCATTCTAACATGCACACGTGGCCCAAGAGACAGGCCACAATATATGCAACTGGAAAGGTTGCATCACAAAATGTGTCCGAAAAATATGCATCAAATGAGCTATCGTTGCTACATGTTTTGCCAGAAATTTGTGGTCTAATGTTCTATCATAATATAATTATAATATAATATAATATGATATGATCATAATATCAACCCATGGTAATCAACAATCAATGATTTATGCAATTGTACAAAAATGGTTTGCTGTCTCTAATTGACATCTGTCATTCTCTCTGACTGACATCTGTTATTCCTGTCAAATGTTTAAACCCTTCACTAACGGTTTAGACGGTTTGTCTAAATGTGTGTGCTCTACAACTGTTTATTACCCTTGTCTTGGTCAGTGCTGCATGGAGGTTCTATGTAATACAATGTATATATAACTCAATGTAATCACTGTTGTTTACATGTAGCTATTGGTGTCAGTTTTACATATTCAGACTATGTTTAGTTTGTAACAATGTTTGCCTTAACCTCTTTTTAAAAACATAGTCTGTAAGTGTTATGTTGTTTTGGCTTTAGTACTGATGAAATCATTCTTTAAGATATGAATGTCACAACATAGAAAATATAATTCTTGTGGGATGTTTTAGTATTAATAACCATGTGCATGTAGTTTCTTCTTAGTCTTTACCTCCTACCATGGTTGTCTTTTTAAAAAGTTTTCTTTTCTGCAGTCGAGGACTGCCTATTCTTCAGATCACATTGAGGCCCCTTTTTTTTACAAATATCTAAAGCCAATTGTTGTTTCACTTTCAGAAGTTACGATCACCCCCACCTCAGCACCAACAATCATCCCCACCCCCACCCCCACCCCTACCCCCGTATATACATGTCTGGATGACCCATGTCAGAATGGTGCTACGTGTAGTGAGGAGGATGTAAATGGAGAGACGACTGTACGCTGTGAATGTACCTGGTGGTATACTGGACAATTCTGTAGCTCAGGTAAGAAAAGTTATTTTTCGTGGTGCCATGTCTTGGTATTTGTGTACAAGAGACATGTAATGTAATATGAGTTACTATCAGTTTCTTTCAATGCAAGTGATTTGTGTAGAACCACCACAGGGATTGGTTACCTCCATTCACATATTACCACCAGGTGACATTTATCCACCATCTTCAAAAACGTAATGTTCAAACTGAACTGAGCTGAAAAAATCCTCAGGTATGCACACTAAAAGATATGCAAGTCTTAGAGGGCATACCCAATGGTTGAGGAACCAGAAATCTTGTTTTAACTCAATGTTATTCAAGGTGGTGGATTAATGTCACCTGGTGGTAATATGTGAATGGATGTTATTTTCCTTACAACATAAGGGACATGTATCTGTTTTCTCTGTTAATTTTCTATTACGAGTGAAGTACAGTAGATTGATATGCTCAGATACATTGTTTATGTACTCTGAGTAATATTGCCGTCATTTTGTCTGCTCTCAGTTTGCTTATTTTGACTCTTGCAAATGCAACATCCACAAATTTCCTCCTCTACGTACAGTAAGAGCCGCCACCCCAAAGTTCCTGAGTGACTCGTACCTGGAGTTCCCATCCTTCACTGTGTGGGAGGATAACACCATCCAGGTTAGCTTCAGGACTGCCCACGAGAACGGTACCCTGCTGTACGCGGTGCAGGACTACCTCTCGGCAGACGCTCCTGCATACTTCATTCACCTGTATGTGGAGAGTGGGGTCCTCTTTGTAAGTGACTTTTCTTCATCCATGTTATTTTTGGAGATTAATAAGAAAACATGCAGGCTTTTTATCTTTGGCTGACTTGACAATGTGTTGAAGATAATGGTCACTACTACTGAAGAGTAACTGTTGAAGTTTTAACCTTCATTCACATAACACCAGCAGGTGACATTAATCTGCCACCCTGAAAAACTAGTGTTCAATGATGCAACAACCATCAGGTATGTACTCTTAGGATAGGCAGGAGTACATATTACCTGATGGTTGTTACGTCAGAGTTCTGTTTGAACACTATTTTTTCAAGGAAGCAGATTAATGTCACCTGGTGGTAATATATGAATAGAGGTTACATCTGTATGTAGGTGGCAAATTCATAAGTTTTGAGCTTTATAGACAATGTTTGTGCTGCCATGCTGCCAGTTCCAACATTGACAAAATAATGCGAGTTTTTCTATCCATTTGGAAAAACAAGCTTTCTGACTATAAACTACCATGATCATGGTTTTAACATTTTATTTTTCCCCACAGTACCATTTCTCCTGCTTGCTGGAACGTTTCACAGTGGACACCAACACACTAGTGAACCATGGCAGTGAAGTCAATGTCATCATTCAGTAAGTATAGATCTGTATCTGTATTGATTGAGCAGGAATAACCGCCATCAGGCGTAACACATCAGCTTTGCAGGCACGTGGCAATGGCTGGCTATATTACACCGAACGGCTTGATACACTGAACTCATTCCTATCTCACTCCAAACATTCGATATATTATAAGAGAGATTACTATTTCATGTAAAATTTTTAAAAAGTTAGTATCAGTAATAGAGTGCATGCCAGTAGAAACAAGGAACTCAAAAAGAAAATGCAGAGTTGGAAAGTGTAGTCAGTATGTGATTATTATATTAAATAATTGTGTATTTTGCATGTACAAGATGTGATCGAGTGATCTCTTTCACCTGACAGTGTGTTGATAGTGCTGTACACAACTGTTTTTGTTTACCCTGCAGGCACAACTCTCGCCCTGGTTGCCAAGCAACAGTAGCCATTGACAACGGCAATCCAGTCCAAGCTGGTCGTCCTAGTTCCTTCTTCGACAACGTGGGTCGGGACATGGGGCCTGTGTACATGGGTGGGGTTCCACTGACCTTTGACCCTCTTACGGCCAGTCTGCCAGTCTACGACTTCCAGGGATGTGTCTCTGGGTTAACGATCAACTCTGTTCCCTACGACTTCCTTTACTCGCTCCGCGGGCAAAATGTGGAGGAATGCGACGTGCTTCCGACTCCGTCCCCAAGGCCGACCACGGAGCCTTTGCCCACGTGTAGTGAGACGCAGTGTTTGAATGGTGGGACGTGCCATGATGTGACAGTAGGAGGGGTGCTGAGGTTTGAGTGTGATTGCACACTGCACTTCACTGGGGACAGGTGTGAGCAAGGTGGGCTTCTATTATTCCATTCCAAAGGTAGAAGAATGCATGGGTGCTTATTTGCCAAATTGTTCAGGTACAGGCACAGGCACTGGCACAGAGACCTGGCCCAGACCTGTACCTGTACCTGAACATGTTGGAATAT
>LZCU01045467.1:0-10337 GCA_001663935.1 Asymmetron lucayanum | reverse complement strand
AAATGACAATAAAATCAAATGTAACATAACAAAACAAAACAAATGTACATGAATGTAAAACAACAACATAGGTATGAAATTTAAACAAAAGATAACATAACTCATACAATATTAACTCAAAACTGAACTTAAAGTGAACAGGGAGGGGTCAGAGGTCATGTTGATTAATATAACAAAATCTGGTTCCGTGATAACACAAAAACTGGATATTGCCTGTTGTATTTCTAAGTACGTGCATATACATGTGTATCTATTTGTATATGTCTGTAAACATTTTGTATACATGTGTATGTGCATATTGTGGCCTGTACTTAGTCCAGTTGGACTTAAACATAACATAAAGGTCTTCATTCATTAAAAGTCAGAGTCAACCAATAAGACGGTGGTTGCACCTTTGCCAGATTTGTGCATTTCTATACTTTGTTTTCTATTTCTACGTCGTAACCGAGGTTACGGGGCTATGGAAATGGTCTGTTTAAGATTAAACAAAAGTTGTGCTGTTGTTGATACGTACTTAACTTAAGACGATATGTCTTTCGAAGAAAGATCGGGAAACATGCCGTCCTGAACACGAGGTATGAAGTACCATGCGTCAGAAACTCGCTTATCTAACCCAAGTGTCTTACTTTCTGTAAGAAAACAATAAGACAACTGCTCCAAAAAAGAAAGGAAAAGCTTCCTACATAACCCTGGGCTTGTTGATATGCATGTATCTAAGAGGACGTTTTGATGAAAAAATGGTAGAGACAAAAGATAATTCTATACAATTTGGGGAATGTCAAACGAAATAGAATAGTTGCGTTCTGTATTGTTGTGATTTTAAAGCAATGTACAAAATAGATTCCAGAAAATGCTGCCTTTTGTTTTCTGTTGCACCAGTCTATTTTCGTTATCGTCCCCTTTTAGTCCAGGCGAATTAAAAATGTCTTAACGCACCATCACACGTCTTAACTATCAAGATACCATGTAGACCCCTTGTTTGTAGACCTGAAATCTTTGTTGTGTATTGAATGCAAGCCATTTGTTTACGTTGGTTCCTAGGGATATTTGTATTCGAAACATAGAGCAATATAACACGATTGTACTTTTGCTAAAATGAAATTGAATGTACTTATGTGCACACTGATAGCTGAAAGTTCAGTAAACTACTTTTTGATTGTCTTAATCAAATATACGAATGTCATTCATTTAGAATGTCGAAAATATTTTTGGCGAGGCCTCAGTAACGGAGCCTAGTGCATTATTTTGTTGTTGTTGTTGTTCTGGGACCAGTCGACGAAGAAAAGGTCAAAAAGAAAAATTTTCCAGCATGGATTGGAACCACGGATATTTGGATGGGCAGGAGAAATATTCAAAGTGCTCCTTACCTCAAACGATTTTACAGGGGACGGGAAAAGGACAAAAGAAACAAATATTCCCGCAGGAAATCGAAGCTGGGGTTATTTTCAGTGATGTCACTTTTTTTATTTATTTATTTCAGTGGATAGTACACAAATGCTAAAATAAAACAACAGACAGAAGACAACCTCCTATACAGCCACGCGAAATTATACATGGAAAGTTTAAAAACCGAGCGAAGTTATACGTGTAAAGTTGCAAAAAGAAGCGAAGTTGTACCTGTTAAGTTTCAAAACAACGAAATTATACATTTAAACTTTCAAAACTAAGCAAAAAGCTGGGATCTTTGGCTGCGCTACAAAATTAGAAAATAATCGTTACCTGTAAAGTTCTTACAGGGGTTCGTCATGCTGCAGAGTGAGGCGGCCAGGTCTGACTCCCACAGAAGGACAACCAGCACAGCCAATACCGGGGGTTGCACCATGGTGAACTGCGTTGTGCAACTCTTTCCAGAGATCTACACAATCAAAAGTGTAAAGCAGTGGTGGTAAGATACTTGCACTAGACGTTGGGAATAGTGTCATTGTAGTGGCCTCTGACCTCCAAAAAGCAATATGGTTGTTGCAAGTTGCTCTGTAGTTTGATGCTAGTTAAAGTGTTGAATTCTTGAATGTAAGTGTGATGTTATGTGCTTTTGTAATTATATGTATGTACCGTTTTTATTAATCGACCAAGGAGTAGATTACATTTTCAAGACTCATCTAATGGGTTTCTAATAAAACATCAGACATCAAAAGTGGGAAACGTATCCCCAACCATGCATAACAGAGCATTAGATTTCAAGAAAGGTATCTCGAAACTGTCCTACTTTAATCATTGTAAACAATGTGAAATGGCAGGATGTGTAAACCTGTTTGTTGTGTTAGTATTTCATCAGCCACTATTGCCTCAGAAATTAGGCATGACCTCGTAACAAAGTACTCTCCTACACGCACGGTGCATGGCGCAATCGCTCGCTGTGACTATGAGGGTTTGATTTGGAATTGTATTAAAGTCGCTGTTTCTTCCCTTTCCTTTCTTTTCTTTTCTTATCATTTCATTTCTAATTACTAACCCATAAACACATTGTCGCCACTGGGGCGTAGTGCAAGCTACCGCCGCTTTTCAGTCTTACTATTAACTGTGCACAACTTGCTACATTCAGACTTTGGAAATGATCTTTATACAGAGAACTTTATTGCACAACAATCATACATGGTACGATGCATGGCAACAACAAGTATACATACAGTAAAAAGAAGATATAGTATATAAATTTAACATCCTAGTTATAAAACAATTATGACGCTCGGGGTAGCGATTTATTCCCTTTCACCACTTTGTAACTGAACTAAATGTTCCAAACGATTCAATATCATTACATGACCACAGTCTTGCTGAGAATACCCCCAAAGATTCGATAGATTCTTTCACAGTAAAATCGTAGGACTGCGTATCAGACGTAGCAGCAACAATACATTTTACTACCATGTTGAAATCAAACACGTCATTTGTTTTCACATTATTCCTTCGCACAAAGTCGAACAGTATCTAAGACGAAACTAAATTAACTTAAGACATACCTGAACAGTTTGATATTGCCGCCTTGTCTCTGATAGAAAGAACGTCTTGAAGTGTCAAGCGGCCAGTACTAACGTCTTTAAGGGACGAGGCGCCCGTACTAAGTACACTTGTTACCTCAAGGCTGTACAATGTTGCAAGACTAGTCATTATCATTATTTACAGTCGTTAAATCAAAGCAGCGTCCTTTGCCTCGTGTCCTGAGAAGGGGTCATGTGTGGTGAATGACTCCAGCCCACAGCAGGGGGTAACAGATCATTTTCAAAAGCTTTCGTATTTCGGGTTTAATAGGGCAAAAAGTTGAATATACCAAGTATATATGTCGGGAAGGTACCTACAGTCATAAAATGAAGAACATAGGAACGACATATTTGTGCAATTTTTGAGCAACTAAATTCTTTACATTTGGCAGGTCGTAAATGAAGCGATAATTAGCGCGAACACCGTTGTCGTTTCTAAATAAATTGGTGCATAGAGTCACGGACCACGCCAAGCTCCGCCCCTTGAATTAGAACAAAACAACATTTCGGTCGTGTCCTTAAGTGACCCAGGAAAAGGTGAAGGTGACAGACTAGGGAATCTTAGTTGTTTGAGGTGAAATCTATGTCGCGCTGAATACAGCACACTGATAAGTTATGGAGATCTCTTTGTAACAACCGAAATATTTCTTACCTGCTGACGTTTACATGTCTATTAGACATCTTCATCAGAGCTTCTGGTAGGCATCGAAACGTTTGCTGGTAATACCTAGGTCACATTACCACAAAGGGGTTAGGCCGGGTAGTTAACGGGGTGTTTTAGGACGTCACTGAGACATGACTGATGTTGGCAGTGACACACAGGTTTAATGTGTCATTGTCCCTTTGTGGTAATGTGACGTAGGCATATGTAGTATTTCGGTTGTGACAGAGAACCAACCGAAGTTATCGTTTTCTTATCATAACTTTGTTACATACTGTAGAGGTGTACATGTTGCTACCAATCGTTTTAGCGTGGTTTAATCGTATTGAGTATTTGAAGAGTTTCCACAACTTTGTATCTGCTTATGACACGTGGCTTCAACCCCCATTAGTTAGAAGGGCAAGGTTATGGCGGCTGTTACTCGATTGTGTCCTCAGTTGGCCTTCGCTGATCTTCGGGTGCTTTCGGCACCCCTTCGGAGGAAGTTCGGAAATCCATTTTTAACAACATGCCAAGCACACAGTGCTCTCCTTGATCTTGACATTATTGTGCTCTAGACAACGTTACCCAACGTGCACTACGTATAGTGTATTACCCAATGTGTAATCAGCAATAGTACTCTGCAAAAAACCCTATCCATGGTTTGAGGGGTGGCGACGTATTGAAAAAGAAACGGCTACTAGAAAACAACAGCGATCAGAAAACAGTGCAAAACGGCAAAAAAAGCCACAGAAAACAGCCGGTCACCCCTCAGATCTGTACGTCAGTGTTTGAGAAGACGACAATCAATCAAATCCTGTGGATAAGACAAAAGGCCCTGCAGTCAACAACACCTTGCCCCGCCCGGGTTTGTCCCCAGATGCCCCAGACATTAGACAGGCATGCTCATATTTTGTTTGACATACCCGGTCAACCACACCAAGTCGGCATTTTTTGTTTGCTTGTTTTGCATACCGGGTAAACCGCATCAAGGCGTAACACACCACGTTGTTACTGAAGAGTACAAGCTGCATATCCGGACTGATAGATTTGATCCGCACACACCGGGATGGTTTTTCGTTTTCGTTTAGGTCTGGTGGGCTCCTAAACGTGCCGAAGTGTGGCTCTCCTCATACACGGGACCTCCATTTAACGTCCTATCCTAGGGACGTCCTAAACGATCCGGCAGTAGCCTGACTAAACCTAGCTTTTCGGTCGGCCTTCCGACAGTCAGGGGTGGGGCTACTCTCGGGCCGCTGACAGCTTGAGAGCTTGTGTTACACAGGCTAAGACGGGCGGCTGTCACCTTATTCTCGAGGTGATGCTTTTTTTAGAACAGTCGAAAATTAATGCGCGCGTGGATGCCATCCATAAAATTAAATTGGTGTGGCCTAAAAGAGACATCCAAAACAACCCGGAGCGTAGCCTCTACTTGGAGAGGACAAGAAAATGTTGCTAACGTTTTGTTTCAAGGAGGTACGTTGACTAACAGGAAACACAAGATACCTCCCTTGCCGATCATAACGCTATGACAAGATACGTTCTGGTCTAGTTACTCTTTAGACTAGTTCTGCTGGGGTAAATTTCAAAGCATCACGTTTCCATGTTTCTCTTAGGTAACACCCCATCCATGCCCTATTTACAGGGACGCATAATTAGCGCTGCTGCATACGATTGGAAATTTACGAAACTATTGAAATATTGGACAATTGGAGGTTTTGCTGCAAAACCTCGCCTGCGTTCGTCTCGAAGTTTCTGTAACCAGTCCTACATTAGGACTGAATAGCAACTGCTGCATGTCAAAGGCTACGGTATGTTTACCGTGATCCTCCCCCCCCCCCTTTCAACCCTATGGATTGTTCCTAAGTTGTGCTCTATTTGTTGTTTAGCAACAACAGATAGTAGGTCAGGTTGTGCTCCCGCTGAGGTGTCGTCCTTTCAGTTTTAGAATCAAGAATTTTTCACACGAAGGTTGGACATCGAAGTTGACCATGATTAAGCCTACAGTCCTGGTGGTACTTGTACTTGTACTGGGGAAGTTGGACCTAGCCATGTCTCTCTGCAGCATGTCAAACCCGTGTAAAAACTTCACTGGTGAGTTTTTTTGCTACTTGATCATAACTTAAAGTTTTAAGTGATACGCTATATATAATGCTGCTACTATGTGTATTTAAGACAATCTTCAGTGAAAGTCATCCATAATGTGACTGTAGACTTATGAACAACACGTTTATTTGTTCTTGCCCGATGGCTTATTTCAATTAACGAACAAGTGACAGTATTTGGAAAAGTATATAGAGAGTTCAGAGTAGCAATTATGAAAAGATTTCAACATACAATTCTAACAAATAATGCCACATAATATAGTTTAAGCTCTCTGAGTTTGACGTCGTCTTTTTATTTTGGAAGCATTGAACAAACGGAGTTCATTCTTGACATGTACAGCTCACTGCCGAGCGCCAGTTTTGTGACTGCACGAAAAGTTTTGCTAATGGGAACAGGCCATGTAGAAAATTTCTGTGCAAAGGCTGTTTGTCATTTTTGTAGCACTTTCATTACTTCCCTCAGTTTTTGTTTCTGTCTCTGAGAGAGGTGAAGGAATTGTACATTGTTCCCAGTTGTTTTGACAAGCATTCCTACATCTAAGCACGCAGAACTAGGTACAGACCAATGCGGGGTCCTATCACATCGTTTCTTGTGAATGTCTCGCTAGAAGAAATGAAAAATCAAATCATTTTCTAAAGTTCAGGTTTGTGAACAAATTGTCGGTTTGACTGTGTTTAGAATCAACATAAGAAATTGATTGATATAGTGATTCGAATAGAGGTAAAGGACTACGTTGGAAAACTAGACGTAGGATGTCGTGAACATATTTCCATACCGGCTCGGCCGAGCTCTTTGCGGGAACGAAAAATAAAAATGCGCCTCAACAAACATACATTAAGTCTGCTCATGGTTAATTTTTGTCTACGTTTTATGTGTTTTGTTATCTAACTCTCACTCTTTCTCTTTATCAACTTATCAATCTATAATCTATTGTACATAAACGTGTTCGTATATATAAACAGACACACACGCAAGCACACAAATATATAAAGAATATATACACGATACTTTTTGCAGTCACGGGAAAGTTACAACTACCTACTAAGGCACTTACTCTTGAATTCCACACATTGAAAAAAGAAGCTTTTACGCTAAAAAGATATCCTGCAAAAAAGAGAAGGTATACAAACATTAATAAAGGCAACGTCACCCAGAGAAATCTAGTAAAATTTTGATGCATTCAATTTATATAGTAAAATGTACGACATGGTTGCACATATGGGTGACCTCCTGTTGTGTTCTTTCCTCTACTACGTAAATCTCCAAGCAGATTCTGCAGTCGTGTTTGTTTTGGGCGTATTTTGTATTTCCTTTTCTGGAAGTGTACGTCTTTTACAGATACCCCTAGGAGGGTACGTGTAAAAAGCACCCGTATCCTCTCCCAGAAATAGAAATACATGTACAAAATAAGCTCAAAACAAGCCTGACGGCAGACTCTGCTTGGAGATTACTACATTGTTTTTGTCTGTGAAGCAGTACAGCCCAGAAGTTTCTTGGCTCTAGCCTATTTTCTTGTTTTCCTTCCTGATCCAGGTCTGATCTCGTTGGAGACAGGTAAACACGTGCTCTGTTGACAATACTTAGTTAAGATAACCGTTTACAAGATAAAAAGGAAGTATTCAAGTTGCTCGGAAAGGTATTCAAAGGGCTCTACCATCTTGGATACTTAAGGCATTTGTTAATGCATCAGACAAAAGTCGGGATGAAACTAAATCGGCTGGTGCCACTGGCACAAAATCAGGAACCTGTTTTGCCACATTACTTTTGCTTTTTCTGAATACACCAAAGTGCTCTTTTGTCCCGATTGACTTTTCAAAAACAAAAGGTGGATTTTGTTTGTCTTATTTCCTTAGAGATCTATTCACATTTCCTAACACATCTTTCCTTCAACTGAGTGTCTATGGACTAAGGTAAAGAAGTCATCTTCAATTCAGATGAAGCATAATGCTTTTTCAATTGCAAGTAGCTGGTAGTAGTGCACTGCGGCTTTGCTGCGGCTCGCGTTTTGGCCAAGCACACCGGGTCACCCCTACTCTTCTGGATAAGTGGTTTGACGCCATAAGCTTCCTCATACACAGTGCCGCTGTCTTTACGTCCCCATCCAAAAGGACGATACGAGCCTTTTCCAGTGGGTGCGAACCAGTGTCTTTCGGACCCCTGGATCCACGGAAGTTGATCCAGATTTGTAAACTGCTGCACCACGAGACACGACACCACTAATGCTGTCTAAAGATTTCTGAAGCCTCGAAATAAAACCTTAAATTCTGTTGAAAGTATTCCCTTATTCCAAGAGATCATTTCGAATGATACCTGACGATCTAGCTTGTTCGTTTTTCGATATAATCTCAAGGCTTAAGGTCTACCGTAGCCTGAGTACCACCCTTATTTGTTTTTGCTGGCCCCCAGAAACAACAACGGAAACAACAGAGAACGATGCCCAGGTTAGGCATACCGGGTGTACGAAATATTTCCTCGGCCGATTTTCAGAACACCTTTTTCAATACGTTTATGACAAAACAGGATATCGACAAGGGTTTATAACAACCTTGTCTGACCAAAGCTAGCTGCCATTTGTACGACACATCATCGACACAATGACATGTACCTAGTTTGCTGTCGCAAAACCGTCGCCTTGGACTTCTGAGGGGGCTTCACCTCAATGATAAACCCCATTCTTGCTGATTTTACAGCTTTACCCGCTCTGGCACGAGGTCTGACAATTATGATTAGCTTGACATTTGCAGTCGCTTTACTGTCGATAATATGAACGGTTGTGCAATTTTGAACTGCATATCAACAGAACAACTCTTGTTTGTGTGTATGTGTGTGTGTGTGTGTGTGTCAGTGTGTGTGTGTTTGTGTGTGTGCGTGTGTATGTTTGTGTGAACACGGTAATTCAACGATGCCTAGGTGGATTGTATTACTATTTGTTATGTTAACGTATTGTTCACAGTTGTTAGAGACGTATTCTGCGTTTATTTTCCCAGTCGGCAATGCCCTTGCCCGCCCGGACGAGCTCTACTCCGGGAACGCGACACACCTGAACGTGACGTTGACGGTTGACGTTGAAAACGTGACGTTCGACTGGCTGACGTTCCAACGGCGGCTGTACAACGGGAAGATGTCCGGGCCTGTTCTCAGGGTCCGGCCGGGGGACAGGCTCAATGTCAAACTGGTAAGAAGAACGCAGGAGACCCCCGTATAGAATGGAATAGTCCATGACCTCTATGTCAATTACTGCAAATTCAAGATGGCGCCTGTCGTCTATAGGAGAGATGGTGTGAGATTCTCTGTGAGACCTGTCGTTGAAGAGGTTCATCAGTCACGTTAAGTCACAGTTAATGAAGGGTTCGTCAAACACTATGTATATAAGAATGTAATATATATATATATATATATATACTTCTCAAATTTTCGACGCCTACCTGTGCATCTTTCTCAATGGAACGTCCTAGTCTCGCGAAACACGAGACTAGAACGAGACTTGTGTAGATCTAGCATTTAAGATGGTGAAGAATCAGTTACCACAGCGAGATATCTTGCTTGGTTTGGATTCTCTGGAGACACTATTCTCTGGACAGGCTGAATGTTAGACTGGTAAGAATGTGAGAATGGGAGAGAACATACTAGTAGTCTATCAGAGTCTCTATCATGCTCCCGTCTGATTGAATAGTAAGAATCGGGAAGTATAGGGGACTTTGGCCAAGTTAGGAATGAAAGCTTTGGAGTGAATTCAAGTGTAGCGAACTTAAATGAATTAACAGTATTTTGTTACTAATTTTTACAATTTCTCCTCTTTTTAACGAAACTATGCAGGTGAACAATCTGGACGATAATCAGGAGGCCCGACCGATCAACTCCTTTCGTCACCCCAACAACACCAACCTACATGTACACGGGCTCCACGTGTCGCCTATCGAGCCTCAGGACAGCCCGTTTGTACTGGTACGTGGTAACTATGTGTATGGCCCACTGAATGCGGCCACATGATGTACCAACAACTGTAAAAGCAGAACCCAGTGGAGAGTGAGTGAGTGAGTGAGTGAGTTAGTTAGTGAGTGAGTGAGTTAGTGAGTGAGTGAGTTAGTGAGTGAGTGTGTGTGTGTGAGACAGAGTGTGTTTGTGTGTGTGTGTGTTTGTGTGTGTCCATTGTGTATGAGTGTGTGTGTGAGAGAGAGTGTGTTTGTGTGTGTGTGTTTGTGTGTGTCCATTGTGTATGAGTGTGTGTACGTGTGTTTGTACATGTGTATATGCACGGGCTGCACGTGTCGCCCAATGAGCCACAGGACAGCCCGTTTGTATTGGTACGTGGTACCTATGTGTAGTAGATAGCCCACTGAATGCGGCTACAGGATGCACCAACAACTGTAAAAGCAGAACCCAGTAGAGAGTGGGTGACTGAGTGAGTGAGTGAGTGAGTGAGTGAGCGAGCGAGTGAGTGGGTGAGTGAGTGAGTGAGTGAGTGAGTAAGAGTAGATAGCACATAGGAATAGCATGAATATGTGGATTTAGAAGTGCTCCGTCCACCCGAGGTGTTTGTTGGCTCCCGGGGGAGATGACTGGTGTTGTCCTGACTATCATTTGCGATTTTATGTGAAGTAGGGTGTCCCAAG
>LZCU01045379.1:5819-17626 GCA_001663935.1 Asymmetron lucayanum | reverse complement strand
TCGCCATGGCAGGTTTGACTGTATTCTGACAAAATGTAGCATCATTTCTCATCTTTTTGTAGAACATTGTGAAGTATTTATGTACTTTATTGTGAAAACTGAACTGAACTGATTGTGAAAAATGGGAGGCATTTATCCTGTAAAATAGCTCCCTGGGGTTTGTTTCTTGTGATGTATGTGTCAGGTAACTTTTTCTTAAACTCTTAAGACATGGATACAGCAGGTAACTTCTTTTTTTAGAACTCTTAAAGTGATGGAGATGTCAGGTAACTTTTTCCTAAACTCTTAAGACATAGATACATCAGGTAACTTTTTCTTAAGCTATTTGAACAGAGTGATTTGTCCGCTGCAAACAATTTATGAGTGATGTTGTCTTTGAGCAACTCAAGTTTGTGACAAATCTTAAGCCAAAGTCTGCCTTTTTGAACAGTTTTAGCCATTTGTTTTGAAGTCTTTTTGAACAGAAAAAATATTTAACTGTTAGGCAAACAATTGTTGTATATGTCCCCAGAGTTTGTCACAGATGAAGTCAGGAGCTGCCAGTTTTATGACATGACTTGTGAGCTAGCTGGGATGTACATGTGTTTGCAGTACTGTTGTCAGCTAGATTCACTTGTAGATTAGATCAACATCAAAATTGTCATTCCAAAAATAGCTAGAAGTTAGGCCTCTAAATTTTTTCATCTTTATTACACTTCCTAATCATTTGCCCTTAGGGACAATCTTACAGTACTGCAAACTGCTATCAGGATGGTGTGTTAGGCCATATAACACTTGTGGTTATGTGATTTCTGTACAGATACATATGTACATGTTTATCTCTGCATGACTGTCAAATTCTGTTTCGATCTTATCGTGACAAAATTGCATTCCCAGCAGCATAATCGCTATGAGATGATTTGTTTTCCTGTTGGGATTGTACCGATGTGTACCAAGGGACATTAAAAACCCTGGTGGTTATGAAAAGTGCTGACTTGGCATGTTTGTGGTTTTGTAATTGGAGCCCTGTCAGGGATATTTTTGGTTGAAGATGATAAATATTCATGACAAACATTTTTTATTTATCATGTGCTTGCTGCATAGGCTACATCAATTATATTTTTTTTCTCCTTGCTTGGACGTCATGAAATTAAAAGAATTTTTTTTATTGCAAGTTTGATCCATGTTGTGGTTTATCAGCATGTGACATAACTACAGATACTCCTGACATAATTTTACTCCCAGCAGCAAAATGGCTGTGCCATGATTTGTTTCACTATGGGAATCAAAAAAATGTGTAACAAGGGACATTAAAAAACCCATGTGGTTAGTAAACCTGCCGTCTCAGCATCTTTGTGGTTTTATAATTGGAGTGCTGTCAGGGATATTTTTGATTGAAGATTACAGATTTTCTTGATGTTCAGTTTATCATGTCCTTGCATCAAGGGCTACATCAATTACATTAATCTTCTCATTTCTTGGACATTCTGAAATCAAAAGGAAGTTTATTTATTGCAAGTTTTAACCATGTGGTAGTTTACCTACCAATGTGATCTTTCCATGTGATACTTCTCTGCATGGCTGTCAAATTCTGTTTTGATCATATCCTGACATAATTTTACTCCCAGTAGTGTAATGGTGTGAGATGATCTATTTCACCAGGGGGGATTGTACCAATGTGTAACAAGGGACATTAAAAACCCATGTGGTTAGTAAACCTGCTGACTCCGCAAGTTTGTGGTTTTATAATTGGAACTCTGTCAGGGATATTTTTGGTCAAAGAGGATAAATTTTCTTGATGCACATTTATCATGTGCCTGCTGCATGGGCTACATCAATTATATTTATTTTCTCCTTTCTTGGACGTCATGAAATTAAAACAAACTTTTTTTTATTGCAAGTTTGATCCACGTTGTGGTTTATCAGCATGTGACCTAACTACAGATACTCCTGACATAATTTTACTCCCAGCAGCAAAATGGCTGTGCCATGATTTGTTTCACTATGGGAATCAAACATATGCGTAACATGGGACATTTAAAGCCCAGATGAATAGTTAACCTGCTGACTCGGCATGTTTGTGGTTTTATAATTGGAACGCTGTCAGGGATATTTTTGGTTGAAGATGATAAATCTTAGTGATGCACTTTTATCATGTGGTTGCTGCATGGTCCAAAATGGGGAAAGCACAACTTATCTGACACTTCATAAGTAGTAGGCATTCGTATGTAACCATAAGGAAAACCAACAGTCGCCAGTTCAGCACCAGGGACAGGAACAGTTCATAGAAAACACTCTTTCAGCACCAAGAATAAGTACAATGTCTGAGAGCATCAAAACTCAGAACACAGATAGCTTTGATAAGGCTTCCCCTCAACTCTTATACTGAGAACTTGACTTACAATTTGAAAGTCTAATGGTACCACAATGATGGTATTCCCTGAGTAGTGTAAGGCAATGATGCATATTCCGTATATAGGGCATGGTATTTTTATCTTCTCCCCAAACAAATAAATGTATGTCTACCCACTCTCTGCTCTAAAATTCACAGATAACAAAGATGGCTTTGATAACACTCTGATCCCTTCAACTGTCACAATGAAAACTTTATAACTTATGGCCGAAGAGCCTATTGATGTCACTTCATCCCTGTAGTGTACTGGCGCTAATTCTTCCGTGTATTAAGGCATGGCCTTTTAACTCCTCAAATGATCTTCAAGGTGATAAACAAGAAAGTTGAGAAGTCTCACTACCCACTCTCTGCTCTTGGTCAAGCAGGCAACAAAGATGGCTTTGATAACACTTTTATCCCCCCAACTGTCACAATAAAAACTTTGTAGCTTATGGCCTAGGAGCCTTCTGGTGTCATGGCTTCACCTGTAAGGCACTGATACGTACATTTAAGACTTGGCCTTCTACCTCCTCAAGTGATTTTCAAACTCATAAAGGAGAAAATGGAAATGCATCAGTGCCCACTCTCTGCTCTTGGACAAACAGGTAACAAAGATGTCTTTGATAACACTAGTATTCCCACAACTCTCACAATAAAACTTTGTAGCTTATGGCCTAAAAGCCTACCAATACCAAATGGTATTCCCTATAGGGTTATGATGCTTCTTCCCAATATAATACCTTTCATTTTATCTCTTCCTCAAATGATCTCCAAGTAAATAAAGCTTAAGGGAAAAAAGGAAATGTATCTCAATCCAGTTTAAGCCCACAGGCATCTATTCTCCAGCTGCTAGCAGGGCCATATCAGTGCATTTCCTTGGTCGTCACAAAGTTCTAAATAGAAATGAGGAATGAAAACAAGGTGAAAGGAAAGGGCTAAGAGGAAAGTTAGACATTGACTACTCTGTGAAACATTATGAAGAGAATTTAAACTTTTCCAACTCAAGAATTTTAACTCATCAAAATCTTCGACTGAATTTTTGAGTTGGAGAACAGTTTAAATTCTTTATAATGTAATTTACCAACTCAGATGAACTTTTATTTTACTCATTGAGACTGTCGTCAATTTAACAAACTGGTCAGGGGGCACTTTTCTGGTTATAAATACAGGTCAATGTCAACCAAAGTCACTAAAACTGAAGAAATCAGTATTTCCAAAAAAATATATATATATTCAAATTAGCAAGAAACACCAAACTTGTGTTGCCTATAACAGTAACAGTTTTTAGCATGTCAAATAGCCACATTTACTCTTGATCATGAATTCAGAAAATGGGATCAACAAATGAATTCTACATGGGGCCCTTATAATTCTGCAAGGCCAAAATGTGCTTCAGGATTGTGACCCCTACCATGACTAACTGTGACACATGACAGCGCATACTTTATCACAAATGTTACAGCCATAAATCATGGGTACAAGTGCTGAGCTGCTGATCTCTGAGGCTTCATGTTTATTTCATCACTTTATCCATAATACAGCTGTCATGGCAGGATGCCAATGATGATGTGTCTATTAAAAGCCTGTCCGAAATTTCACTAGATTAAGCTTGAGGAAAGTATACTTAACGTATAAGAGACATATTGTTCCTAAAAATGTATGTAGTAGTGTTAGCAATATCTTCTACCAGGAAAGTGCTAATTTAAAAAATGTCCAAGAAACAACAAAATAAATTGATGTGGCCCATGCAGCAGGCACATTAAATGTGCATCACTAAGATTGATCACCTTTGGCTTAAAATATCCCTGACAGACTTCCAATTATAAAACCACAAACATGCCAAGTCAGCAAGGTTTACTATCCATCTGGGTTTTTAATGTCTCTTGTTGCGCATTGGTATAATCCCAACAGTGAAACAAATCATCTCACAGTCATTACACTGTTGGCAGTAAAATTATGTTGCTGTTTGATCAAAACAGCTTGACAGTCATGAAGAGCTGTATCTGCAAACATATCACATGCCTCTAAACTACTACATGGTTCAAACTTGTATTGAATAAACTTTACTTTCAGAATGTCCAAGAAATGAGAAAATGAATATAATTGATGAGTTGTACATCATGCAGTGGGTCAAGCATCCTGCCTGTTGCTGCCAGGGTAGAAACCAAAGGTCATGGGTTCGATCCCCGGTGTTGCACAGCACCGGTAGGGCTGACGTTAAGCAAAAGATTGTCCTTCAGATGGGACATTAAGCTGGTGGTCCAGTGTTTGACAGGGACCAAGCACATTCAAGAACCCATCACACCTGTCAAAAAGAGTAGGCATCTGCCACAGTGTAGTTGGCCAAACTAGCAAGGACACTACAGGCCTCGGCCTTTCTCTATCTTGAAACTGATACAAGATAGAACAACTCGATCCATTTCCAGTAACATGCAAGTCAGATGAGTGGCAACAGCCAGGATTGGATCCCTCTGCCTCCAGGTCAAGAGGATGGGTCACTAGCCACTGCACCAAGCATGCTAAGTTTGTATATCAATCAGGGCTCGAAATTCATTTTTGGGAATACGTGCACGGGTGCGTAAATATTTAAGTGCACAGAAAAAAATCAGGATGCATCACAAAAAGTGCACTACAAACCTCACTACCTCTCTTCAGAGGTTGAATCTAAACAGACCCTTAAATATCAGGAATGTGCTGTAAAGAAGTGTACAATTACAACTACCTTTACCGACGTAACCATACAAAAACATCTAGGTGCACACTGTGCACCTACAGTCAAAAATTAGGTGCACAGCTCCAATATTGGGTGCACAAAAGTGCATATGCACCCGGTATTTTGAGCCCTGTACTGTCATGAAACTTTCAAAAGCATCAGAATATCAGCTAAAGGCCAGGACATGACCTCAACCTTTGATTATGGGCTTTTATTGGTCAAGACGTACTTGGTATGAAGTACTTGGCAGATAACTGTATTCAGTGAATTGCTTGGTACAAATTATGTATTCATGAAATGACCGCTTGGGGCCAAAACTGGCATGAAACTTGCAACAGCACTGCTACTCTTCTAGATAAAGGTCATGACATGAGCTAGACCTTTGACCCTCTGCTTGAATCAACAATATCATGAAGTATTTAACATGAACTTTGTGAGACGAGAAGAGCCTCTGGGTGACCAACTGTAAGACTTCTTGATTACCACATATGGTAAAGCTCTTGCAAACTTCATGCTTTATCTTTGCCTATATCAGTTACTCCACGAATGCCTACTATGTAGTTGAGATAAAGGCTTGCAGTTGTATCTTGTATCAGTTTCAAGATAGAGAAAGGCAGCTGTAGTGTCCCCACTAGTTTGGCAGGAACATTTCAGGCAAAAGTCTTTTGGCAACAATAAGCAAATGACCACATATGGTAGAGCTCTTGCAAACTTCATGCTTTATCTTTGCCGAGAGCAGTTACTTCACGAATGCCACCATGTAGTTGATGTAAAGTGATGATTGTTCCTGTACTTGCCTTGAAGAAGTGGCTATTCATGGTGTGTACATGAGGAATGGGCAGAGAGGGCTGCAGTTTCTATTACATAAGCAAATTACCACATATGTGACAGAGCTCTTGCAAATTTCATGCTTTGTCTTTGCCGAGAGCAGTTACTTCACGAATATCCACCATGAAGTTGATATAAAGCGATGATAGTTGCCTTGAAGAAGTGGCTATTCATGGTGCTTGCATGAGGAATAGGTAGAGAGGGCTGCAGTTTCTATTACATAAGCAAATGACCACATGTTATAGAGCTCTTGCAAATTTCATGCTTTATCTTTGCCGAGAGCAGTTACTCCACGAATTCCCCCCATGTAGTTGATATAAAGCGATGATCACTCCTGTACTTGCCTTGAAGAAGTGGCTATTCATGGTGCGTGCATGAGGAATGGGTGTAGAGGGCTGCAGTTTTATTACCTAGGTTTAAGTATGATTTAGTATCTACCTAAGGGCAGTACATTCTGAGTGAAAGCTGCTTGCACATGAATCTTATGTTTCCGTAGCCCAAGGCAGCCACAATTCATCTTAGAGCCATTTCTGCTTATTGCAACTATATGTTACCCTCGACAACAAGATTGTTTCTAACACATCAGTTAGCTTGGTAGTTTATAGAGGAACTTTTACAGTTTAAAATACCTAAAAATTTAGTACTGCAAGTGCATTTAATTTCGCAGTGGTTTTAATTTCGCGGAATTCGCGGTGACCTCTAAACCGCGAATTCAAAACCACCGCGAATATTCCCTTGTACATTGTACTATATTACAGAATTGCTTCAACCGCGAATCTAAATCCCCGTGAAAAGGTCCGTTTTCCCCCTACCGCGAAATATAACCACCGCGAAATTAAATGCACTTACAGTATATTGAATTAAAAGTGCATGATATTTCATGTGTGCGATTGCTACAATTGCACTAGGTTTGCAGCTCTAACATTCCATAATACAGCAAAAATTAGGAATTTGCAGTCTTTCTGTTTGTTATAAAACGTACCAAAAACCTGCTTGCACATGAATCTCCTGTTTCCGCTGCCCAAGGCAGCTACAATTCATCTTATAGCCATTTCTGCTTATATTACAACTATTTGTTACCTTGTCAAGAAGATGGTATTTCACACGTCAGTTTGTTTGTTAGGTGATAAAGAGCACAGTTAAAATGTGATGTATTGATGTAAATGTGTATGATATTGCAGATGTGCAGTTACTGTAAATTTCATTAGGTTTGCAGCTCTGCAATTCCGTTATATGGGAAAAATGAAGACTTTGTTGCGTTATTAAGTCTGCAATTAAAGGTCATCATGAAAACTCTAATTACAGAACCCCTGTGAAACCAATGATCATCAAATGTTTCACATTTTACAGTAGTAGCTGGAGTAAGGGCAGGAGTGTTGAACCCATCATCTGTTCAGTCAGGCTGGGATGGTCACTTTGGAATACCTATATGAGCTTCTCTGACTAGCAATGTTCAATAATTCAGTAATGTTACTTGTCGTATGTCCCCTTACATCCACAGGGACATCACTTTTTTATTTATTTATTTATAAAGGTGTCGTCCTTCTTGACAAGGGTTGTCTTCACAGAGACTTTAAGTTCCAGCATTTTTAAGCGTATTCCCTAGACATTTGAGGTGTAGTAATGTTGCATCTTTTGCTTGATGGAATACTTGTAAACCTCTCTCTGTCTTTTTATCTTTAATAATTCACTACTTTTGTGAATGTCTTTCCCTTCAACTGCCACACTCACGACCCTAACTTGTCAAGACTATATTGACGGAAAAGATATTGACAGCCTTTTTTGGCAAGTCTCAAGAGATTTGATGTACAACAATTTTGTGTCCTCTCGCTCAACAAAAGCCTGTAAACCTCTGTCTGTCTTACTGTCTTTAATTATTTACTACATTTGGTGCCTGTGTTTCCCTCTAAGTCCCACAGCAATGTCCCTAACTTGTAAAAGTACTGTTTCTGACTGAAAAGACTATCTTGATGGAAATGACATATGCAGCCATCTTTGGTAATTCTCAAGAGATTTGATGTACAACAATTTTCCTTTTGCTCAACAAAATGCCTGTAAACCACTCTGTGTCCTGCCATCTTTAATAATTTACTACATTTGGTGCCTGTGTTTCTCAAGATATTTGCACACAAGCCAAGAGAAAATGCAGCATTTCTTCCTCAATGTCAATGTCACAACAATCAATCTCATGCCAGGGTCATTGAAGTTCAAAGCCAGGAGAAAAAGTAGCAATTCTTCCAGAAGATCAAAAGAGCAATACAACAAAAAAGTCAGACCAATCAATCTCGTAGCAGTGCCACAGAAGTACAAGAGTGCACATAAGAGAAAGGGCAGCCATTATATCTCAATGCCAAGTGCAAAAGAGCAAAGGGACACAGAAAACTGCTACACATCAATTTTCTTAGGAATTTACTTGAGAAGAGTCAGACATTTGTCACACTGGAGTTGAGAACCTTTTCCATGAAAGACAAGACCTTTACATTTGAGGGATGGGCTTGTAGAAACTAAGGGGAAAACAAGTTCTGAAAGTAATGAATTATTAAACAGTGCCAGCCAGTCATTCTGCCGAGCAAGGGGACACAAAATAGCTTTGAACTTGAATGGCACTACCATGAGATTGATTGGTGTGACTTTGGTGTTGCTTTTGTCTTTTGAACTTCAAATTGAGAAATAATTGCTGCTTTGTCTCTTGGCTTTGAACTTTCTTGGCACTGCTACAGTATGCAATTGATTGCTGCCACTTTGGGGTTGTATTTCCCCATAAATTTGCAGGGTACAAAATTTTTGTTATGCAGCATTTTGTTTCTATTAGAAACAAAATGCTATTTTTTTGGGGCAATTAGACCCAATACTTAAGTCAATTTGTAATATTATAGACATTTTTGTTTTTGCACTTTCTTGCATTTCTATGAGATTGATTGGTTTTGCATTTCCTCATAAATTCGGAGGGTACAAAACCTTTCTTGTGTAGCATTTTTTTTTTATAATCTTGGGGCAGACATAATGGATTAGACTCCACACTTAAGTCAATTTCCAATATAGTTATATAATTATAGACATTTGGCTTTGAATTTTCTTTGCACTTCTATAAAATTGATTGAAGTCACCTCCCTTTTGACTTCTTCTTCAAAGCAAGGTAGTTGTGAGATGGCACCCATTGCATGTTTCTTAATTAAGAGGTGACCACACCATCTTATACATGACATGTATGGCTTCCAGGCCAAGCAAGCTTCATATTTGACCTTGAGATGAAAGTGGCAAGGTCGTCACTGAGATGTAAAAAAATGTTCCCTATAGCAAGTCCATATAATTTGTTGGCTAGTAAAATACCACTTTTTGCACACCAATTTAGTGTAATCTCGCATTTTTACTAGCAATTTTACCAAATTCTAGGTCTAAATTCTGGCATCCTTCAATTTGCCCAGAAATAGACTTTGTGTGCCTCTTTCAAAGCAAGCTTGTGTACTCTTGATCCTGTATGCACTGCATGTCTAGATGCACATCTCTTCTCGATATCAGGTGTTATACAACCCATACATTTGACCTTGAAATGTAAGAGGCAAGGTCATTACCGACAGGTACACTTATCACTTGGCTTGTAATAGACCTTTGTCACGCAGGGAGACCCTTCTTACTTGTGCCATGCATAATTCAGTAAGAAACCCTGATCTTTGGCATTATAAAGCAGACACCATGCACCTGGTGAGTTCACATTTGACCTTGAAATGGAACTGGGAAGGTCATTACCATCATGTGCACTTATCACTTTCCCTTTAGATAGATCTTCCACCCACAGATGTAACCTGTTGACATAATTCAGTTGGAAGCTGTAATATTTAGCATTGGCAATGGTCATGCACCTGGAAAGTGTACCTTTAATTGGCCTTGAAATAGAACTGGCAAGGTCATTAAAATCATGTGCACTTATCACTTTCTCTTTAAATAGATCTTCCTCCCACAGATGTAACCTGTTAAAATAATTATGTTGGAAGCTCTAATATTTAGCATTGGCAATGGTCATGCATCGGCAAGTGGACATTTGACCTTGAAATGGAACTGGCAAGGTCATTACCATCTTGACATGGCTTAGTTTGCTTGTAATAGATCTTTCCTATAAAGATACCCTTTGACATAATTCAATAGGAAACTCTTATCTTTAACATTGGTATAAACCATACAGGTGTTGAGTTTACATTTGACCTTGAAAGTGCCATTTCAAGGTCATTACCATGTTGAACATTCGCTACTTTGCTTGTAATAGACCTTTCTTATAAAGGCAACCCTCTTACATAACTCAGTGGGAAACTCCGATCTTTAGCATTGGTATCCACCATGCAGGCGTTGAGTGCAAATTTGACCTTGAAATGGAAGAAGCAAGGTCGTTTCCATCAGTACAGTTATCGATTTCCCTCTAACAAACCTTTGTCCCAAAGGCGACATCTTCTCACTTGCATCATACATAATTCAGCAGGAAACTGTGATCTTTAACATCAGTATCTGCCTTGCCTGGTAACGTGTTAGAGCATTCAATATTAATTTTACAATACTAAGTTTTCTCTTCTGTAAATGCCAATATGCACACATGACTTCTTGGGTACGCCCCAAACCAAAATGACCAACTTCAAATTCAACAGAACCTCTCCCACTCAACGGAAGTGCCACAGGGAACAACGTCAGGTACTTTCTTTCTATAACTAACATAATTACATGTAACTATGTAATTAGGAAATCGTGATCTTTAACATCAGTATCTGCCTTACCTGGTAACGTGTTAGAGCATTCAATACCTACAATACTAAATTTTCGCTTTTGTAAATGCCAATATGCACACATGACTTCTTGGTTGCACCCAAAACCAAAATCACCAACTTCACATTCAGCAGAACCTCTCCCAGTCAACGGAAGTGCCACAGGGCACAATATTGTACATCATGTACTTTCTTTCTATAACTAACATAATTACATGTAACTATGTTAGTTATAGAAAGAAAGTACATGACGTACAATGTGTTAACGTCAAGTTAGATTGTACAGTTCATGTAACCTGACTATATGTAACGTTGAACTGGAAGGAGTGAAGTCAAGATATGAATTTTGGTATGTCATGAGGTTTTAACATTCCAAAGAATCCTAGCAATTTTGGGTCCCCTAGCAGCAGTAGTATTTGAGTCCAAAAATAACACCCCCATGCTATCTTGTATATGTAGCATTGGGCACCTAGAAGATGCCATCACTTCACTTCTATGATGGGTTAAAGTCACAAACTACACATCACTGTATGCATACACCAAGTTGTAAGTATAAGTTCTGGCAACCTACAATGTGCAAGTTACAGAAACAAATGACATGGTGCCCTTATCTGGCTTTTCTGTTGACTGGGAGAGGCTTTTGCTGATTTTGAAATTGGTAATTTTCTTCATGGGCGTAACCTGGAAGCCATGTGTGCACATTGGCATTTCAAGGTGAGAAACATATCGGAATGTATTGAACTCATCACATGTAACCAAGACACCAATGCTGGAAGATCAGAGTTCCCCACTGAATTATGTAAGAAACAAGTCAATGCAGGTTGCTTGTCTATTACAAGTAAAGTGACATGTGTACATGTCAGACAGCCCATCGAAAGTATCTTGAGTTTCAGGTGGAGCATACAAAGAAGCATCCCACATGAAAACAAATTACCTTCCATTGAAGGAGCCTACCATGGAGATAACAAAATGCAGGAAGGGAAGTTATTTGTGGCACTTTTTAATCTTTTATGTGGACTTTTGCCTTTGCATGCATATTTCAGTGCCACTTTTATAACATCTTGGCTGCAGTCCAAGGAAGGGTCATAGAGCATCTGCACCTGTGAAATTAGGTTTAGCAGGTGTACAATTTACAGTCATCACAGAG
>LZCU01045152.1:2219-12934 GCA_001663935.1 Asymmetron lucayanum | reverse complement strand
AATCTCTTCCTCCGGGCCTTAGAATCGCTCTCTAAAAAGACTGATCTAGGTACAGCAACTTATACAGCGAACCTTTAAGTAACACACACGAAGCTTTAGGTAACGCCCACACAGATAATTTCACAAATATATTCGTTATAACATTGCACATTTCCTGTACCTAGAAGATCTCACCAAATGTGGTTACAGCTTCTACGAGATAGCGATCTACACACTATCACCCCCAACTGGGGCCGAATGGTCTCAAACTGGCACTGGCTGACATTGGCCTTTACTACTTTGTAGGACCATTTACACTTTGGCTGACCCTTGAACATTCCGTTCTCATTTTTCACGTACTCAAGTTGAAACACATGCTACAGAAGGACCTTGACCAACTAGGCATCAACCTGAGAAGAGCAGAAACACTGGCCCAAATGGAGGAATCTTCCTGACCAATGAGCCACTAGGCACAAGAGGATTTAATGTTAAGGTACTTTGAAATCACCTAATTTAAGGCAAGGACATGATGTCATGAAGAAGACAGGCACAAATCTATAGCTTCCATATCACATTCTTAAATTAGGTAGAATACACTATTACGCTGAAATAAACATGACTGAAGAAGTCGTTGCGGTCTGTCCATCCGAGATGGGATGTAAGTATACTGCATTTCCTTTTACACCTTGTCTTCTGGTGTTTTCTAACCGGATAAGGAAACAGCAGCCGTTGCGGTGCGGCGTTTTCCTGGTAAGCGTTTAAGCTTTGAAATCACAAGGACGTTATCTTGGAAGTTAGAATGCTATTGCCAGTATTGAGAGGTGGGCCAACGTGGCCATGGACAGTAGCATATTTATAAAAAGATAGAAGAAGAGACGACGGACACGCAGTACACCGCATTTTACTAGAGGATCTCATCTCTCATTCAAAATCGTTTTCCAAAGTACTACTCTAATACAGTACAGGGCGCACCAAAAACATTCCCAAGTTTAATAGAGGGTTATCATTGCCAATTTGTAAAGTGCATTATTGCAATATATAATCTTCCAGTGATACCAAATGTCACATGCAGCCGTGCATCAAGGAGCACCACAATGATATGTCCAAACCCATTACCTCAACGCCTGGACGTCTTAATGTGTTGTGCCAATGAACTAGACAGATCCAGAACCACAGGCTTGGGCAAAATCATTTTCAAGCCCCTCATTTATATTACTTATTACATGTAGTAGGAAAATATAATTAGTGGTCAGTTAAAAGCACATTAGTATACTTTATAGAGAGGTTACAATTTTATACGCGCTGAAAAAAGCCCTTTCAAGTCGGTTATACTTTTTGTACATTTCCTGTACATGGAATCGCTCACCAAACATGGCTGCAACTTCTACGAGATCGCGAGGTATACGTCGTTACCACAACGGGGTTGAAGGACCTCCAGGTGGTATTGGCTGCTATTGGCTGTTGCTTAATATTTCGGACCATTTATACTTCAGTTGACCTTGACGTTTCTGTTTTCTTCTTTCACATCGTTAGGTTTAATATACTATTTACATTCAATTTACATGAAGTATGATCTCATGTACTTTTCATATTCTTAAGTTCCAAAACATAGAATAAATCCGTTTAGTATTAGTTAACATGGCTGGAGGAGGCGTTCTAATAAGGACAATCGAGAGTGGGTGTAACAATACTTTCTTTTCTTTGGCACCGTGCCTACTGGTGTTCTATGACCGTAAACGGAAATCTGCACCCGCAACGCAACTTTTTCTCGGGACTATTTTATACCATGATTGAACAAACATAATCATAATTTTCTCTGTATCATTGGGGTCTAATATGTTATAGCCAGTGTTGTGGTCCGTATGTTGTTTGAATAACAGTACGATGGGTAGACTCGGGGACGACGGCCGGAGACGCAGTATTTACCGTGCACCACACTCGCACTGGAGGGTCTCTCTCTCTCCCCTTCTTCAGAATCGTTCTCCAGAGTCTGCTCTATGTACTGCATGCTCCACACGGTGTCCCTAAAAGTTTACCCAATTTTAGCAAAGGGTTTTTGTTGCCAATTTATCAAATGCATTAATGCACTATTAATTTTTCATCCAGTACAATACCCTTTCCAACGATACTCTAATGACCGTCCTGCATCTCGGAGTATCGGTGACATGAGCAATGGTTGAATGGGTGAAAGGCAGTTGGCATATGCTGAAACCAAAGTGAACAATGTGCAAGTGGATGGTTAACTGCGCGGTGCCCATGTATCCAGAGTAGCATGTTTGGACCAAATCTAATGATGCATGAATATGTACATATGTACGTTGGAGACGCAGTATTTTCCGTACACCACGCTTTTACTGGAGGCTCTCTCTCTCCTCGGTCCCAAAATCGTTCTATAAAATACAAATTCAGGCACCTTATATACGGTTTAATAACGCCTACACAAATAGTTTCACAAATTCGTCATTATATCACATATTTCCTGTACCTGGAACCCCACAAAGAGTTTCACAAGTTCTTCATTATATCACATGTTTCCTGTACTTGGAAGGGCTCGCCAAATATGGTTAAAACTACAACAGGATCGTGAGGAATACGTAATCGCCCCACGGAGTTGAATGATCTCCAGCTGGTACTGGATGTGACTGGCTGCTGCTACCTATGTGGGACCATTTACGCTTCGTTTGGCCTTGGCGTTTTTGTTCTCGTCTTTCCCAATGTTAAGTTGAACAAATTGTTTAAAGTCAATGTTGGTTGACATTAAACTATTATATCTATACTTTTGATATTCTTAAGTTCAAAAGCATAGAATATTCCCGTGAAATCGTTATGGCCTGGTGGAGGCGTTCCATTGCTGACATTTGAGAGGGAGTGTAGCAATACTGTCTGTCCTTGGCACCTTGCCTTCCGGTGTTTTGGACCGCACCCGGAAAGGGCTGTCGCCGTGACTTCATGTTTCCTGGAAATCGCTTGTAAACACTGTGATTGACCAAAGATGGTCTTCCTGCGAAGAAGCTAAACTCGCCTGCCTACCAACGGCACAAAACAATCAGTATACTGCAATTATAATAAACTGTCCCTACTGACAGTCAAACTGCCATACCTGCGTAGAGCACACAAGTAACAAACATTTCCAGTCAAGCTCACCCTCGACATTCCATATTATCCATTACCACATGATCGATACACGTATATGCAAACTCACTGAACATCGACGGCGAACTGTTCTGTAATGAAGGGTTTGGGCAAGCGTCTTCAAATTAATCATTGCTTTCAAGAGTAACCACAGTTTACTCTTAGAAGCACTGAACGACCTGACTGTGTTGTCATAAGCCCCTATTTATTTTGTGTGGTTATCCACAGGGTATTTCTGTGCTATGTAGTGTTTATACATGTGTATGTGTATGTGTATGTGTATGTGTATGTGTATGAGTAGGTAGGTCAACGTTTATTCCTACTTTCAACACAGGAGTCCATAACATCGGTGGCAAGCCCTTCTCAAGAAGAAGTGTATCCTTGTGTAATTTTAGTCAAATACTAAAAGTTGAAGATGGTTTGGAAGCCGCAGACGCTGACCAGTCATCGGGTACAACACGGTAAATTACACTGCCTTACAGTGAGTTTGACTGTACTAAAAGGCACGGATATCGAGTTACGCCTCCACTACATGCAGACAATAGAGGAGGGGTATCGATATCTCTTTGCTGGTGACGCTGAAGTACCCTGCATAATGCTTCAGTGGTTCGGAAACATGTGGAAAACAATGGACGAAAAGATTGATACATGCAACTTTTCAATTTAGCTCTTTATTTTCATCAGTTAGACTTGAAATTCAAGAATTTGCTTAATATGTACATAGAGTCGATTCAAAAGACATCTCGCTAAGAACCTTGCATAGCCTCCAGATTTTGTTCACTGGTGTCACATAGGGGTCCATACGTTCTGAACAATATTTCTATAGTTGGGTTTGCCTTAGTAACGATAAGATGCAATCCAGAAATGTGTTGTTGTTTTTTACGCAAGATGCCACAACTTCCGGGATGCAAATTCTGTGTTTTTTAACATCGGCAAGTCGGTCTCTTTAATAATACGTTTAAATGATATTGAGACATGGTGCCTAAAGTGGTAGAAGTAAAATATTGTTCCTCTGCCAATCACAATACCTGCGTGTCAGTGTAGGTCAAATAATAGAATTTTAATGCACCGCCTAATTCAATCATTTTATGTTCAAAATAATGTTTTAATACCTCTTTCATTGACACAGCCTTAACGATTTAAACGCCTACATTACGCTTGAACTAAAGACTACTTCGTCGAGAAAACAAACTGCGCAAAGCACATCACAAAAGAAACCCATATTCACAGGAAAAGAAGGCATACATACCGATCACTCAGTATGATACATGTTTACCTCCCCGCTTTATCTTTGCAATAAGGCTAACTATGCTTCTAAATTACAATGCATGGTAATGTTGAAATCGGATTGATGAAGCTATAGTCATGACTACTTATCATATTAGTCGAATGTATCGGTATTCCATCTGTAATCATTAAAATATGAGGGAAGAATTACCTTATCACATATTTAATAATAGGTTAGAACATTGTTATAGGACACTGAAGATCCAATTAAGGTTGTGTGTCGTCCTTCATAGCATAATAACCCCTTCTCTCTGCCTTCGCTAATGCATACTGAGATCCATCTAGTTCGGAAATCAACAAACAAAAAACCACCGCAAAGCAACAACCACCAGATAACGACACACTCTATCTCTAGTAAAACCATTATTTCTACCTTTCCATGGATCACAAAATGTTATAATTGTATTAGCAAAGTGTAATTACAACATGTTGGAGGGGTTCGCAATCGTTGCCTTGACAATATATACCTTGACCTTTGGAAGTAGATTAGCTGTATCTAAATTAAAATTTAAGATTCTCACATGCGAAGCAGTTTTCAATGACTGTTAGCAACTGTGAATGTACAAGTCCTCATCACCACTTAGCTCAGGTTAATCATTTTGTTTCCTTACACATCAACCATAGTCATGTTGGTATAGGTTGTTGAGGTACCCTGAGGGGCCACATTACGGTCTGACACAGGTTTGACGGATCCAGGGCTCTCACAGCATTTGTTGATGCTGAAGGCAATGATGAAGATCAAAATCACACCCAGGCAAGCTCCCACTGCCATGCTGGTGATTGCGGTGAATCTCAGTCCTTCGTCTGCTCCTCCTGAAATACGGACATGATGACACACAGAGTTATTAGATAACAGAGCGGACGGATGTTAACAGGTGAACGGCTACAATCTCAGCACATTTTTCAACCAACACGCTACGCCATACAATGTATACCGTACTGAGTTACATGGGAAAGAAAGGCTAACGCATGTTGTGTCCCAGAAGATTTTGTACAAGGAAATGTGTAGCCCCTCGCCCTTTACTGTGCTCGAGGTACCGCTGCGGACGCGGGACCCCGATTTAACGTTCCTAATGAAGGACGTTTCTATAGGAGAAATCTAGTTGCACGACTGAGCTAACCTAAGCGCCACTCTATTCAACGAGGTAGCCTGTAAAACCCGAAACTGGGTTCCTTATTGGACTCAAGGCATCAGTGACACGTTTGGTGCATAAAACGAAAATGGTCTTACCAGAAGCAGAATCATCACTATCATCATTATCATCACCATCGTCGTCATCACCATCATCACCTGCAGAAAATGAAGGAATATCTGTAGATACAGGGGCTCCATTTGCCTCAGAAATCTCAAATGGTACAGTACCTATTATATAGTAAGTGTTCTTACGAGTTATGTGAGAAGGCAAAATGTAGGCACTAAATATACCCCCTCGTCCAAAGCGAAATGCATCACCGCAGGGTACTGCAAACGACACCGCATGCCTCATTATTACAACTTGTTTACAAAGTTTCATATTTTTCAACTTAGCAGCTGAGCTAATTTTTAAGCGTCAAACCATCCCTTCTTAGTACAATGTTCTATATAGTGTACGCATGAAAGAATAATGTAGACTGTATAGGGTAGATTGATAAAAGAGGATTCTACACACAACTGATAGAGGAGGATTCTACACTCAGTAGATTTGTATAGCATGGTATCAAGGGAAGGTACGCGTTCTACGATGAGTTGATCTTATATATGGAAGTTGGCTAAAGGGTATTGATAACTTCTGACGGTTGCATACAAATTTGAGAGAACAATTACAGTTCTATTTCATTGATCTTCACCTGCAATATAAGCTACATACATACCAAAAATCATGACAATCCATCCATACCTTCTCGAGTTATATACTTCCAAAGACAGAAAATGCCCCTGCAGTCTCAGTAAAAGTTAATAGGGGCCGAGTACAAACAAATCAACACACGACCTCGATCGGAACCGTAAACCGTTTGACGAAGGTAAAAGGTCATATACTTACTGACGCAATTAACTCTCACATTACTGTTGTTCTGAAAAACCTTGCTGTCGTTGAGATACCAGGTTCCGATTATTTCGTCCGCGTACGTGCTTGTGTCGACCACGTACATGAGCACATGATGACTATGCCCGGAATTTGCGAGATACGGACTGATGTACCAAGTGCTATCCGGCCAGTCGTAGTACAGGTAGTTGCCGTCGATGCTTTGATACACCGGGTTACCGTCAGACTCTTGTCCCGTCATTTGGTAGGTTGTCATCAGGTAGGAGTTGACCAAGAAATACGGACCGTAGAACAGCCTGAGATGGTTGATAGCATAACGTAACGAGATTTTATCATTGGTAATTATTTGCCAACACTCTATTAAACCTTGAATCAATTTTGTACTCAGAAATTTCATACTGGTTTAACGATTACAAACTTCAGTGAATATTGGGAATATACAGATTTTAAATAAAACAAGCAAACAATAAAGGTTAAGGTACATTTTTCAGCCTCCTTCATCTGTCTCCGACAGAATAAAGCTCCTAAGCGTCGCAAAGTAAGAATATTGGTTTGTAGAACATGTTCTGGGTTATTTGTTTTTAACGTTACATCCTAACAGATATATCAGTAGCTTTATAGCCGACAAGATTCTCCATCTAGTGTCACACATACTTACTTTGGATGGATCCTTTGAACAGGGCAGCCAACACAATCAGAAACGCCCAACGAGCCATCTTAACCCAAAGCTGTTAAAGTTGAATTTGTCCTTCTCTTAAAAACACTACGTCCAAAGTTCCTACTCGACTTAAGTGCTGTGATTAAACATTAAGTGCCGTGTTTGTCTATTCGTGGAAGAAATAGAACCTACCTGTCGGCAACATGAAACGCTGAGCATGAGGTTATGAACACAACCTACTGTTGCCATTGGCTATTGAGGCATCGGAAGTTGAGCTGACCTTTGACTTTGCCTTCCTCTTTTTCAACTTATCAGAACTAGACGTATTTCATTCTATACTACTATGCTGCAATCAATACACATAAAATCTACACTGCTTTAAAAGTTCGAAATGACAGAATACTTCTGTGAAATATTTCGCATGTCCACAGATATCTTGACTGGGACAATTTCCCAGACGTTCCATTCTGGTCATTTGAGATAGACCACAACAATAAGTCAATTTGTGTGTCGCGATACCTGACCTTGCGTATCACAGAAAGGTGAAAGTGCAGCCACCGCGCTAGATACTATTCCTGGAAGTCTTTTGAACGATGATTGGGCATGTTTGTTTTTGCAGGAGGTGGGTGGGGTGGGTGGCGTGTGAGTAAATGTAGCGCACCTTTTCATCCCTTCAAATAATCAGAGTAGTGGGTGTAAAGGTAACCGTCGGTCGCCATCGGATGTTAAGCATCTGTCACACTCGTACGATATTTGGGCACGACTTTGTACGAATGCCAAAATCGTGTCTAAAGCCCCGTTTACATAGGTGGTACGACGTCACACGATAGAAGTTTTCTTCCAGCTAAATCAGGCCTGAAGTAATAACATTCACAAATCTATACATGTAGTTTACCATGCAGTTTTGAACAAACACGAAAGAATAGTTACACACTTCTCTTTTTTATCAAGTGGCACGAAATTGTACGAAAACAAGGTCGTCCGTCCTTGGACATACGATCCGCAACTGTATTATTCTGCATAAAGGCTGTAAGCTCTGGAGAAGTGTTGTAAGACTACAACCCTTGCTTTTATCGATGTCCAGCAGTTCTAATGAAAAATCAACGACTTCAACTGAATTCCGAATCATTTGTTATTAATTGACTCTTTATTTACTATATAAGCCCCAGTGGCCTAATGGATAAGGCGGGTTCGAGTCCCGTCTGGGGTACGTTATTTTTGATATTGTGCAGTGATATGTAGGTACCAAAAAGTTACTAGTGAACAATCGTGCGTGTTCGCTAACATTTGCCCTTCACATGAATTTCGAAGGAGTTCATTCACCTGATAACGTTATATCATATACATAAATTTTAAAATATTGATTTGTTTATGTATATCTGTATGAAGGTCAGTGGACATGTTTATTTCTGTGTTATTGTCAACACTGGTGTACACACCAATATTTATGTCGAATCCTGAAAGTAATAATAATTTGAAAACCTGTTAAACTTAGGACTTTCAGGGGACGTCAGTCGGGCACAACACAGTACAACTGCCCCTAACTTCCAGTGGGTGTGACTTCTTTAAAGGGCACGTGTGTCAAGTTTTGTGTCGTTTGCATGTAGACAATAGTGCAGGTGTATCAGTTACTCTTTGCTTGGGGTTGAAGTATGGTGCATTACACTTGGGTGGAACATTTTAAACGTTTGGAATACACTAGACGAGAATATCAGCATAAGAGACGTTTTCCCCATTTTTCTCTGTTAAAGGGCAACGGAACTATAAATATCACCGGTTGTTGATTTCAGTGCAGGCGGACCAGGCACCTTCACAAAAAGGTCATCACCGTGTGAGATTGTCCGATCTTCAGACTACTAGTTGCTAATTGGAGACAACTTACTTTTACGTAGTTTTTTTCGTGTAGATAGTTTGAAGTTTTCGAGATGAACATCGTACTGTTCAATATAACAGTATTAGAGGGTTGATGAAGGTTAGACGGCCAGGTATATAATATATAAAACTGGACAAAACTGAAGCTTAATTAGCTTACAGTGCGTCGTTTCGAGTAGCATCTACTACCCTTTCTCAGTGATAGCCCCTGCAATGCAAATTGTCTTGTTTACTGATATGTCCTGTATTAATTTTTTTCACAAATAAGGTGACCTTTTTCAGGTCTTGAAATCGGGATGTATGTTTCCGATGTGTGTGCAATTTGAAGTAGAACGAGGAGGAAGTTTATCACTGAACACCACCAAAATAATGTACCCCAGACGGGACTCGAACCCGCAATCTTCAACTTAGGAGGCTGACGCCTTATCCATTAGGCCACTGGGGCTTGTATTGTAAACAAAGGGTCAATTAATAACAAATTATGCAGAATTCAGTAACCAGTAAGGTCGTTGGGCCACACTTTCGTTTTTATGTTATTTTCAGAAAAGTACTTCACGGGTGCCTAAGTAAACTTAGCAATTATATAGAATACCTAGGAATCTTATATGTATACGTAGCAATTCTACTAGTGAAAGTGCTAATTATACTAGTAAGATTGTTTAGTGTACAAGTAAGATTGGTAAGTATACTGGTAAAATTGCTAAGTATTCCGTAACTTTGCTTTACGTCGTCTGTACACTTGCTAAGTATATCGTAAAATTGCTATGTACACTTAAGGACCCCTGTACTTGCAGAAAGAAATTCTTCCACGCAGTGACCGTGACCTCCTAGAATTTATCTCGTCTTATGAACGGACCTCGAGCTCAGCAAGACAATGTTTGACTACTAGTTTGAAGCAAAGTTGTCACAATGCGTAGGTCCATTCTGGGGTCGTAATCGGCTACGTTCAGGTGTGTATGTGTACGAAGCAGCAAATTTATTTTGCAATGCCTACCGTTAAAGGTGTGTGTAGTACACTATGGCAGTTTCTTGAAAAGTGCATAGTGCAGTCGTCTTCGAAAAATTGCAACAACAAAGAGGAGCTGGAAGTTTAGAATGTTCTTCTAATGTTTACGAAGATTTTGCAATATTTCCACACCACAAAAGAACTGGCGAAGTACAATCAACTGAGTGGACGGACAAGCATTTTATTTCCAATTAAAAGGATGTTTGGCAACAAAGGCGTTTTAAATATGAAGATGCAAGCCACATTACAATGTGTTGTATTCTTCGTCTTTAATACAAAAGATGAAAGAGATAAGGCTTCCGCAATTCGGGTCATAAGAAAGTTTTATTGCAAAGGTTTGTTGGCACGAACACTGTTACACTATCTAATTCTATCTATTTGGCATGTTCAAAACATCACAATATAACCCAATGAACATGGTCCTTGTATCGTGTACTAACAGCTATTCTAACACGTTTGTTCGTTCATTTTGATTTACTCTGTCTAAAAAAAATCTATAGAAACAAAAAGCTCACAAGCATTTGTTAGGCCGAAAACTCTTGACTAAATGAACAACATCTTTCATATTCTGATCTCTGCCTGTTCCTTGGAACAAAAACAACTTTTTTGGTTTTGATAGGAAAGAAATTATGCCCGTGACTGTCATTAACGGACCTTAGGGACAACTTGTAGATATCAGAGGACCATGGGTATTAGGCTATCTTATGTACCGTTTACTGTGTACCTGCACTAAGAAATGCAACAATAATTTCAAACA
>LZCU01044782.1:1690-12409 GCA_001663935.1 Asymmetron lucayanum | reverse complement strand
CTTCGCTTTATTGATCAGATACTGGTCGGTTGCGGAGTTCGGCACGACAACAAGCTTTGCATTGACAGCGCGGCCCGCACAGTCTCTTTCAGCCGCCCCCCAATTCGCCCTTGCCCTGGAGTAGTAGTAGCAAGCTCCATTCCAAAGTTCAAAACCTGCAGGGCATGCCCCTGTAACAAAGGCGCGAGAACATTGATCGAGAACTACGGGTTGAGACTTAAAAAAAAAGGTATTGAGATGACGAGCATCCGACGCTGTTCACTACCACGAGAGTGGTACGAATTCCCGTTCTATATTCTTCAGCCACAATCACAGAAGTCTGTAATCGGGGACGGTATGGTTTATGGTAAACTTTTCATATTTTAAATTCCTAAATATCGTAAGCTGAATGTTGGACACACACTCCAATTCTCGATGCTTTCAACGTTCAAGACCAGTTAGCGAAGCGATGAAATGCATAGTTATTTCGAAGTATGGTCATTCTTACCATTGCACGTGACTCCATCGCCACTGTATCCGCTATCACAAGCGCAGGTGAAACTCCCAGGTGTATTAGTACAGGTGGCATATCCATGGCAGTTGTCTATCCCGTCGGCACATTCGTCAATGTCTGCAAAAGAAAATGTGCTCTGTGACTCCATATAATGATCTTAATTACATCGCTGTTTGCGTATGACTATGTGCAGAGACAAATCATTCATACGATGAAATGCACCAATGGAAGACATGTTCCTCCGTACCGTTGCAGGTGTTTCCGTCGCCGGTGTACCCATCGTCACAAACACAAATGAAACTCCCCTGTGTGTTAGTGCAGGTGGCATGTACGTCACAGTCATCCGTCTGTAGGTTACATTCGTCGACTTCTGTGGAATTAGAAGGTTTCAGATTACATGTTTGAAATAGAAATTTAAGATTTAAAAAAATTTCAATTTTTTAAATAAAATGCTGACTAAGCAGATCATACCCAGCCAAGAGGTACCAAACATAAGGCATCGTTCAATCATACCATTACAGATATTTCCATCGCCATCATATCCCTCGTCACACGCACAGGTGTAACTCCCAGGTGTGTTGGTGCAGCTGGCATCGTCATGACAGGTGTCTGTGCCCTGGGCACATTCGTCGATGTCTGAAACAAGAGGCAGCATCGTTTGATATCTGTTACTCAAAAGGAATGTGCAATAAAGCCATTGTATGTTTTCGTCTGTCCGTCAGTGAGAGTTTCAGTGAATGAAAAGCATACGTTTTTGATAAAAGATCGAACCATTAGAAATATGTCGATGATACCAGTTAGATGATGTTAATGCATACCGCTACAAATATCTCCATCGCCAGTGTATCCACCGTCACACGTACAGGTGTAACTCCCAGGTGTGTTAGTACAGGTGGCATCTTCATGACAGGTGTCTGTTCCTTGCGCACATTCGTCGATATCTACAGCACGAGGTGACATTGTGCGATGACGATTTTTAATTTATAAAAGAATACATAGATTTATAGCCATAACAAAACACTTTTATATACCAGAACGAATATGACGAAGAGAAGAACACCAATTACATCATGTTCATACTTACCGACGCAAGTGAATCCATCGCCAGTGTACCCGTTGTTACAGGAACATGTGTAACTCCCATCTGTGTTTATACAGGCTGCATCTCCATGACACGTGTCTGTCTGCTGTTTACATTCGTCTATATCTGCAGTAAGAGGTGGTATTGTTTGACAGTGACTGTTCATAAAAGAATGCATATGTCTGGTTGTTTTCATAGCCAGGGTTTCAAAGTTTGACAAGCATAAAACTTACTAGATATACTAGAACGAGTCTCTCTGACGACGACAGTGTCACCAGTTATATCATGTTCATACATACCGGTACAAGTAGCTCCGTCGCCAGCGTATCCGTCATCACAGATACAGGTGTAACTCCCAGGTGTGTTGTCACAGGTGGCATCGTCATGACAGGTGTCTGTCCCCTGGGCACATTCGTCGATGTCTGAAGCAGGAGACATTCTTTATTTATGGTGATTTTGTAAAAGGTATCTGATTAATTGTTGATACGTTGTACACAAACAATATCCGTCTGAGGTTCAGTCTATGAATATTATAAGCGATACAAGATAAAGCATTTTCTATTTTCGGGTGATGCTGATGAGATAAAATGGGCTTTTGTTTAGACATACCAACGCAATATAGTCCATCACCACTGTACCCTTCATCACAAGCACAGGTGTAACTCCCAGGTACGTTTGTACAGGTGGCATTCTCGTCACAGTTGTCTGTGCCTTTTGTACACTCGTCTTCGTCTGTTGTGTAAAGCAGAATGGTGTGAATTATCATGAGGACAAATAAATGTATGTTCGCAAAGTCTGAATTCAAATCAAGTCAGCCAAAAGAAATAACTGTTCAAACTTTTAAGATACCATTGCAGGTGTACCCATCGCCATCATATCCGTCATCACAAGCACAGGTGTAGCTTCCAGGTGTATTGGTACAGGTTGCATTACCATGGCAGGTGTCTGTCCCCTGGGCACATTCGTCTGCGTCTATTGGGCAAATAGGAAGGAACGGTTTACAGTCGATCATAAATTTGAAATGGTTCAACTGGAACTAAGTCGATGCTAAGTTATCACAGTAAACCTGTGTCTATTGAGCAAACAGGAAGGAACGGTTTACAGTAACAATGAAGCGTATGCCCAAGCATACCATTGCAAATGTTTCCATCGCCATCATGTCCTTCGTGACACACACATGTGTAGCTCCCAGGTGTGTTGGTACAGGTGGCATTTCCGTGACAGGTGTCTGTTCCTTGGACACATTCGTCCACGTCTGTAGAATAAAACGAAATGTTTTACAGATGACTTTGAATTCTATTTTTTTTCCATTCGAATTCCATTTATATTCCAGGCACTGTTATTAAAATCTTAAACCACCAGGCAGTAACTGAGTAATGAAGATGTCATACAAGCATACCATTGCAGGTGTTTCCATCGCCATCATATCCGTCGTTACATGCACAGGTGTAGCTTCCAGGTGTACTGGTACAGATGGCATGTTCGTGACAGGTGTCTGTTCCTTGGGTACATTCGTCAACGTCTGTAGAATAAAACGAAATGGTTCACAGATGACTCTAAGTATAAATTGAAAATGTTTTTGCTTGGAGAAAATGTGTCTTTGCTGGTGTATCACAGTAAACAAAGTTTGTTCAACCATACCGTTACAGGCGAATCCGTCGCCATGGTAGCCCACGTCACACGCACAGGTGTAATTCCCAGGTGTGTTGGTACAGGTGGCATGTTCGTGACAGTTGTTTGTTCCCTCTGCACACTCATCTGCGTCTGTTCAGCAAAACGAAACGGTTTACAGATTAGAAATTCGCAATTTGACTTCTGATGTTGTTGTCAGGCTATGCAAAATAAAAGACACAAGTACATGTCTGTTGAATAAAATGAAATGCTTTACAGAGGACTTTGATTTCAAAATGTTTCAATTCAAATTCCACTCAAATCCCGGGCACTGTTATTAAAATATTAAACCACCAGGTAGTAACTTAGTAATGAAAAAGTCGTACGGGTATACCATTGCAAGTGTGTCCATCGCCATCATATCCGTCGTTACATGCACAGGTGTAGCTTCCAGGTGTGTTGGTACAGCTGGCATCTTCATGACAGGTATGAGTCCCCTGGATACATTCGTCAAAGTCTGTTGGAGAGGAAGGGATTGTTTGACAGCACATCGCTGCATGATTTGTCAGGAGTTGTCAAAGATCAACAGCAGATGAAGATCTACTTGTATCTTTCCATTTGTATTTCTCGCATTGTCATTAAGCTCTTAAAGGCACCCAGTCAAAACGTAATCTGTTGTAGAAGGCAAGGTTGTTGTATCTTACTATTTGTATTCACAACACAGTCATTGCGTTCCTCGTAATGCCATAAAGAAATAACTAAGTGACATTGAAATTTTCTAAGCATACCGTTGCAGGTGTGACCATTGCCAGAGTATCCCTCGTTACACGCACAGGTGTAGCTCCCTATGGTGTTGTTACAGGTGGCCTGTTCATGACAGGTGTCCATCCCCAGGGCACATTCGTCGACATCTGAAACAAATAGTGGCTTATTTAGCACGCTTCGTCCGACTGTCCACGTGACTTAGCGTTCGGCAGTTTCTGTTGCATTCTTTTTCATTTAGTGATGAATTAAAGAATGCTTTTGTTGTGTGAAGTAATTTCGACCACGAAACATCAATGAACACATTTCAGAAGATAGAATGACAGTTTATTATAATTTTCTAAGTGTTTCTAAATGTACCTTGCTCACAGTTGTTCCCAGTGAAAGCGTCCGGACATGTACAGTTGTAGCCGCCAACGAGGTCTTGACACGCGCCTCCATTCAGACATGGGTTGAAGTGACAGTGGTCAGGCTCTGAAATGTGAAGATGAAAAATTCGCATATGCGTTTATGATGTTACGTTTTTTTACAGCAAGCTGCAAGTGGTTGAAACCCAATAGTGTGCATTTAGGCACAAATAAAAGTATCCATTAACTAAGACCAGTGTCACCATCTTCTTCTAAGATGTTGTATTATATATAAAAGTACGACCATGGAATCAGATTATAGGTCTGTTAGTATCCGCAGTATGGGCCGGAAACGGCGACAACAAAGAGAACGTACACTGCAGATTTCGCATTCTTGATCAAAACAACGCGCTTTTCAATGTAATTCAATGCAACAGCTGACAAAGCTGACGACAACTCTAAAACAGGAGAAAGGTTTTACCTGTGTCGCAACCGTCTATAGAGCCTCCTTGCTGCGGGCAGACTTTGCATTCCGTCTGGGCTTCCTCGTCTTGGTACCAGCCTGGTGGACACGTGATACACGTGTTGTTTTGCGCATGCGTCCCAACAGGACAGTTGACTATTCGAGAAATAGGGGAGAAAAGCAATAGTGAATTTTCGGTGACTATCGGTTTTTAGTGACTATCTTAATTCCATGATTCCATGAAGGATTAAGTATGATAGAGAAATCATAATATGCGGCTATTGATATGTAATAAGGGGTCTAAATAAAAGTACAAGTCCAGTACAGTCTAATTTGGTGGCCAATGAATCAGGTATCAGTCAAATGTTAACTAACCACAAGCCGCTCCAAAAGTCTCCACCTTCTCGATCTGTCCCTGCTGACACTGTAGGTCGAATGCGGGAAGTAAACCGATGTAGTTGGCTGCTACTATAGTGTTTCCTCCCAGTTCGAGGCTGAAGGTCCTGGCTGATACCCTGGCTCGAATCTCGAAGTATATGTTGTCCAGAGCGCCGATGACTTCGGACTGATCACTAGCCGTGGGGTCCGCCGCGATTGTCTCTGCCTCAGTGGTGAACGCTATTTTTATCGCAGACTGTTGTGCAGAGCGCTTGACAACCATGTCTCCACTTCGTGCCCTCAGTACCGAGTCAGCTTGAGCATCCCGACGTTTTCTAGACCCCAGCAGTCCGCACGACACTTCGACGTCAGCCACTCCACATCTGACACCCGCACTGCAGTCTCCCAGTGTCGCATAGAGACGGAGAAATTCCCTCTTGATGTCTTCTTTGTTGAAGACACAGGAGCCTGTGTAGTAGTAAAGCTCGTTCTTCTGACGAGCGCGGCCAGGACGATACGCACCTACAAGTAAAGACAACGTCGAAAGCAATTATGTCATCAGTTCAAGGTTGTCTTTAGTATGCGAAGGTAGCTTTTCGGCTACCCAATGAAGAAGGATAAGTGCAATACTAGTACACATTGCGTTTTTACAGTTGTGAGTCTTCTGCAGGTCAGGGTAAAACTTTTGGTCAAGCTCCACTTCTACTGGCAAGATGCAAAAGCATGTTACCATCGATTTTGAAAAAACCTACGAGAGCAATCAGGCCATGGGAGATTGTCTGCTGGGTGCCACACAGCATACCAGTCACATCGATACGCGTCCGCTGGCTGCAGTGCAAATTCGTAGCTGAAATGAAAAGTTTCACATAAGATCATCTTATAAAATGAAAAGACTATTGATGGCAACAGGATGTTGAAAACTACTATCTTGAAATTATATGGTCGTCATGATAAGTACAAAACTTACTTATTCTGGCAGCTGACACTGCAGTACTTCTGGGCACCCTCAGCCACTCCGCACACAACAGCTCCGTGTTCGGGAGGTGCCGGAACAACGCATTCAGGGGCTGGACATAAAAAATAACGTGAACATCAAATAGATTAATTCATAACATCCGTAGGTCTGGACAACATTTCAAAGTTTCTTTAATTACCTAACAGCAGCAACAAAGGTACTTTTCGTATGAGGAACTGTACCGGTAGGTACTTTAGAATGAATAAAAAAATGCACCTTCGATGGTGATGTCAAAGTCACAGACATTCCCATCAGCAAAGTTCTCTGCCCAACACCGGACAGTGTGGGTTCCAAGTGGTGCGGCGTCACCCTTGTTGGAAGAGCACTCGTGATTCGCCAGCTCGTTGGACGGCTGGAATCGGAACACTGGATCGGTCCAGGTGAGGACTCCTCCGTCCGGGGAGTTCACTGTACTCCGTGAGTCATCAGGGCAGGATACGAGTGTGGGTGCGTTCCGTTCTATACAGCACAATTAGACAAAAGGGAAAATCCATTAGACATTCTATACTTTAACGCTGCTTTAATATATAGCAGTTAAGGTTGCGAAGAATGCTAATATGGATTCCAGGGAAAACCGCAGTCTTTAGAAGGGTTTCGTGTTGGATTCCTTACAACTTGATAATATCTGTTGCAAGACGTGAGCTCACAAGAATATTTAATGGAGGTGTACAACGATAAAGTTGATTTTTATTATACAGAATTGCTCACCACAATGCAAACCATTGCCACTATACCCATCGTCACACGTGCAGGTGAAACTACCGTCAGTGTCGATACATCGTGCGTCTGTATGGCAGTTATCCGTGTCTGTGGCACATTCATCTATGTCTGAGGGGTGACACATTGATGCAGTGGAAGTTATAGTCGTAAAATTAGGTACATATGCAAGAATGATGACATTCAAAACAGTTGGTACCATGGTAGCATTACGTATATTTTTCCACTTAGACCTTGCAAGATGAAAGATGATATATAAGCTTGATGATATATAAGTTGATACAGGCATACACATGACTATTGTCACTAAGGAGTCGCAACAGAACTTACTTCCACAGTCTGGAGACTCATAGCCGCTGTCACAGCTGGTGCAGAGGTTCGGACTGCTGCAGATTCCTCCATGTGGACAGGAAGAGGAGCCCCAGCAGAGAGCTGCAAAAGGTACAAAACAGTTACTTCATTTACTACTTCCCGTACAAAAGAGACCATGCATGTATGTATTTCCACCGTGTACTGTGCCTGCATTGGTCAAGACATTCTGCAACCGCAATTTTTCTTCCGGGGTTTTATTCTAGTCACAACATATATGCCAAATTTGCTACGCAGCAACAATTGTATTAAGCTCGTAGTTGCCCTATCTTTAAATAAGAACCTCTCCATTAAGATACCACGGTATACATCTTGCTCCAATAACAGTTACCTGTGCAGTCTCGACCGTTCCCAGTGTATCCACTGTGACAATCACACCGGTAACTCCCGACTGTGTTGGTACAGTTGGCATGTTGATGGCAGAAGTTGTAGCCCGAACTGGCGCATTCGTCACGGTCTGAAAAACAGTGGTAGATGTTGGTAACTGAACTAAACATATTGGTACGAGATCTCATCAGCGTTGAACGGGTAAAACGGAAAAAGTATAAACGTTTAAGTAGATACAAACACCCAGTAACAGACTTTCGATCAATCTTTTGGTCGAACTCAACTTGGAATGACCTAGTACTACAACTTGAAGACCGACATTTCGTTGATGAGTGTTTTCATTTGTCTTGGATGCTTAACAAGAAATATCACACTTTTAGAGTGATAGCCATTATCTTTACCTAGATCAATCAAATGTAATATTGCAATGGCCTTATGTAACTACACTTACCGTTCGTACAGCAGGTTCCATTGAACCCGGTGTCTGTACATAAACAGTGATCACCATTCGGAACGCCGTGGGGACAGTGCCTGTTGCAGGCGTTCGTTTCGCTACTGCTCCCACTACATCCGGCACCGCCACAAAATGGAGGTCTGAATATGCTCCTGTTTTGAATGAATTAAAAACACATTTCCAGAAAAAAATTCTCAACTTGTCAACATAGACAGTTTGACATAGACTTGTATAGATTTTATTCCACTATGATGTCCAGTGTACTATATATCATATATATGTTGACTTCAATGTCACTTCTGAAAGATAATCTAATCTAAACAACGGTCATTACATCATCAGAGTAAAATTGTCCTACTATTGTACAGTTATTTTGTTAGGTTCATGTTTACCTTGTTCTTGTCCTAGTTCCACTGCTGCCACAGGGTGCTGTACATGCACTCCAGGAACCCCAGGCACCCCAGATGCAGCTCTGAGGAGGTCTCCTGTTACAGGACCGGGTGTCCCTGCTGCTTCCAGTGCATCCAGCTCCCCCACAGTATGAGGGAGCGCGGCTCCTGTTGCATATCATTAAACACTTCACTGTCACCTTTTTACATATCATGTGTAACCGGTATTAAATATATTTTCGGCTCCTTTACATTAATATCTAGGCGAAATGGCCCTGTATATGGTACCCTGGCTGGACTGCGGAACGTCAATTTTGTTTCGATACGGACGTTTAGAATGCCGTTAACAAGCTAATTTCGGGGTGAAACCGAGAAAGCGTAAAAACATCTACTTGTTTACATGTCTCCACAATAAGTTCAAATGACTTGAAACTTGGCACAGTGATAGTCGGGGACAATGCGCCGAGACAATGCATTTTGATTTTGTATTGCAGGCTTTTACAATGTGTGTGGAGCGAATTTCCTGCATTTAGAAGCAAATTGTGGCTCTCTAGTTTCTACTGCATTCTTTTTTCAGTGTTGTTGACGGTATAGTCTTGTTGACGCACACATAGTTGGAATGCTCCACGCAATGTCGATGTCATATAGGTGCCAAGGTAGCGCTGGATTTAAAGTCAAGGCAAAGCGTTGTAGTGGCCTGTAGCTAATAACAGTATCATACGACATGTTACCTTGTTCGTGTTTGGGTTCCACTGTATCCACAGGTGGCTGAACAGGTGCTCCACGAGCTCCAGGGTCCCCAACGACAGTCTCGCGGAGGGTACCGGTTACAGGGCTGATAGTGGTAGCTGCTGCCTGTGCACGGTCTGCCACCGCAGAATTCTAAAGACTTGCTCCTGGATTTTTGTTGGTGTAATACATTCACTGGTTATTTCTATCCGATAGTAAATTACAAATGTGTCCTGTCTGTAAGTTCGAACATCAAGTTAATCGATGTGCCTTCTGTATCGCCCGTAACATTAAGACCGTGCTTCGTTGATGCTTGGACAGAAAAGAGCGCTACAATGATCTTGAAAATTAGTCATCCACACTTTTCGTTGTCCATCATACCAATAGCTGCTTTGGTCACGTCGATGTTCTGTAGGTTCCACTAAAATTATCATCTTAACGTATTGACCGTATACAGATGAGTACCTGTATCTTCTCCGGGTTCCACTGGTCCCACAGGTAGCGCTACAGGGGCCCCAAGAGCCCCAGCTACGCCAATAACAGTTCCGTGGGGGAGACCGGTTACAGACCTGCGTCTCGGAGCTTGAGCCACTGCATGGGGATCCACCACAGTATGGCTGTACTCTGACATGCCTGGGTCAGATTGTTGGATATGTTAGACGTTTATCTACCTTGAATTTCGCATTTTCGTTGCAGCGTAATCGTCATTTACAAATACGCATACAGATGCTTTATACTGTCGCTATCGTGAGTTTCTCTTTTCCCAGAAATAAGTCGTGAAGCTCTCCTGGGTTGCATCATACAATAAAAAATCAGTCAATCAATTAAACAATCTATCAATAAAACAAGCAAACAAACTAACTAACTAACCAGCCAACCAACTAACTAAGTAGCCAGCTAACTAACTTACTAAGACACAAAGAGACAGCCAAAAACGAAACAAAAAATTGAGTACGTTTGTGAGGCGGAAGAAATGTTATCATGGTATACAAAAACAATGTCCTACGAGAGAAATTTTCGTATTTGATGTCCGGTAATTCCCATTAGCGTATGAAAGTTTCGCAAGTGCACCTGTATCTTCTCCTAGTTCCACTGTTCCCACAGGTAGCGCTGCAGCCGCTCCAAGAGCTCCAGCCGCCCCACTGACAGTTTCGAGGGGGGTACCGGTTACAGGCCTGCGTCTGGGAGCTTAGGCCACTGCATCTGGACCCACCACAGTAGGGCTGAACTGCGATACGCCTGTTTCGGATTGTTGGATATTCATGTTACGCGTTTATTTTATCATTAAATTTCGAATCCTCCTTTCAGCGTAATCGACATCTACAAATACTCATACAGGTCCATCTTACTGTAGCTATCGAGAGTTTCTGTTTTTCCAAAATTAAGACGTAAAGCTCTCTTCATTTTTGCATCATACAACTATAAAACAAACAGTCAGTTAATCAAACAAACAAGCAAACAAACCAAGAAACGGACGAAAAACGAAACATAAGATATAGAATTCGTTTTTAAGGTGACAGAAAATGCTTTCACGTGAGAAATATTCGCATTTGATGTCGTAATTTCCTTTCGAGTGTGAAAGTT